>JAQZBX010090057.1:0-12612 GCA_029593785.1 Cabassous unicinctus
ATGTCCTTTATCTTGACTGTGGTGTTGGTAACAGAAGTGTACGCATTTGCCAATATTCATTAAACTGTACTCAGAATGGGTGCAGTTTATTATATGTAAATTATACCTCACAAAAGTTCTTAGAAGCCTACTTATTGAATGATTGAACACAAAATATGAAGGGCCATTACATTATATGGTTGGATTCATTCATTCGACAAATATGTATTAAGCACTTATTATGGGTCAAGCAACATTCTAAGTGCTGTTGGCAAATCAGTGTAAGTAGATCAAAGTACTTGCCTTTTTTGGAGTTTACATTCTAGTTAGGAGAGGTAGATAATAAGGAAACACACAAGTAAAACAAATAGTATGCCCAATGGTAATAAGTGCTCTGGAAGAAAAAAAGGCAGGGCAGGAGGAATTGGGCATGCTGGAGGGAAGGGGTAGCAATCTCAAATATGGGGGTCAGGGGAGGTTCCCTTCTCAGCAAGACATGTAAGCAGAAGTGGGAGTGTGGGTGACGTAATCTCTCATACATGAGAGCAGGCCTGCCCTACCTCTGGTGTTCTCTTCCAGCCCTTCTCCATCATCCTCCATCCCACAGCTGCCACCTAAGCACACACTCATCCAGTTTACCTTCTCAGTTACCTCAGACCTCTCCAGACTCTCCTCACCTCTTCTGCCTCTTATCCCATGGCCAGCAGAGTCCTGCATGGCCAGGTCTCCTGGCCTTCCTGCTCCTCCTCCACCTCTTGGTCTGCTCCCCACCACCACCACACAAACACACCTCCAGGCAAGCCTTCACACCTTGCTTCTTACTGCCTGCTCAGTTTAGAACAGCTTGCCACCTCTCAGGTGCAGACTCATCTCCTTCAGACAGGCTCTGTCAAGAAGACAAAACCAACCTCTTGAGGGCAAGGCCTGGGATGTCTGTGCCGGCCAGGACATCGACTTCATCCTAAGTCAGATGGTCAGTGTCCCAGTCCAGGGATTCAGAGAACCATCAATATTAATGATCACCTACCACGAGATATACTGGGATTATAAAGTTGAGTGAAACAGGGTCCCAACCTTTGCAGAGATGCATATGGAAACTATAAATTAAATATTGTTCAATGCCAGCAATAATGGAAATCACTGTACCAATACAGTTCTTGCTGCAAGCTAAGTGCTGGGCATTGGACTTTGCTTGGTATGCAAAGCACCATAAAATCCGTCCAGCAGCCCAAGAGGGAGGTAATTTATTGCCCCCATTTTACAGATGAGACTCAGAGAGACTAACTTGCCTGAGGTTAGACAGCTTGTAAGAGATTGAATCAGAATTGAAATCATGGCTGTCCCATGCCAGAGTCTCCAGATGAACCATTATGCTGAAATAAGCACAAGCATGGAAGTAGCTCA
The DNA here is from genome assembly GCA_029593785.1 of Cabassous unicinctus. NCBI lineage: Eukaryota > Metazoa > Chordata > Mammalia > Cingulata > Chlamyphoridae > Cabassous > Cabassous unicinctus. The sequence goes on from JAQZBX010090057.1 coordinate 1,384, forward strand.
GCAGAAGAAATATTACCTCTGCCCAGCATTATCAGGATGGCTTCAGATAGGAGGTGTTCTGGATTTTAAAAGATGAATGATTTGAAGGTCTATAAGGGAGAAGAAGACACTGGAAGAAAGAATGACCGAGGATAAAAAGGAAATAAGGAAAAGCATAATAGTATGAATGAGTCAGGTGGTAAATGGCTGAGTACTGCTGGAGGCAGCAACAGGCAGAGTGAGAACTTGAGCTTAGAGAGGTCAACAGGGGCCCAATTTTGAAAGGTCTCTGCATCAAGCTAAGGTGCTATGGGTTTATTTTATTTAACAAACACTTATGTAGCATTTACTATTGCTATCACATTAACTCATATAATCCTTATAACCTTATCAGGTAGAAACTTTTATCCGCATTTTACAGGTGGAGAAAATTGAGGAACACAAAGGTTAAGTAATCTGCCCAAGACAACTCAGCTAGTAAATGGAAGCTGAACCCAGGCAATCTGGTTTCAGAGTCCAGGCTTTTAACCACTACCTATGCTGCATTGAAGAGATTTTACAAGAGAAGTATTTAACAAATGGAATGATGTGATTAGTTTTTACTTTCCTAATGAGTCCTCCAACACTATATGGGAAAGGAAGATAAAATGGAGGAAGAAGAAAAGTGTAGGGAGACCACCTGAGAAAACAGCTGAAATTGATGACAAGAAAGACACAGAGGAGCAAATGAGTCCAAAGATATTTAAGAGGTAGAACCAAAAAAGTATAATGGCAAAAGGGGTAGGGAGAAAGGGGGCATCTAGGCTTGTTCTCACATTTCCAGCTGTTTCCTAGGTAGACACAGATGTTGTCCACTCATATTTGGAGGAGACAATGAAGAGCATTCAGGTATGTTAAATTTGATTCCCAATTCACTACTGATTCTCAATTGCAAGGACTAGTATGAAGTTACATATGTAGGTCTGAAGCCAACATCATTGGTTTTTATAGCTGTCACTTTTGATGTATCTACCAAGAGGTAGGTTGTCTAAGGTATATGAGAGAGTTCCAGGCTGGAGGTACCAAATGGGGAGTCATCAACCCTTGAATAGAAGTGAAAACCATAGGAGCAGATAAGATCACGTGAAAAGAAAAGGTAGAGTTCAAGGGCAGAGAGCGGGTGGCAGGGCTCTATAGAACTAAGACATTTAAGGGTCATACAGAACAAAATAAATAAAAAAGAAGGCATGGGTCTTTATAGCCCATAAGAAACAAATGCACCTTGTAGATCTTTGGCTGGGTAAGATGGAAACTAATTTTTTAAAAGTCCAACATGATGAAATGAGAAAAGAGTCAAGAGGCCAACTCACTGAGTGACATGGGACAAGTTGCTTTACTCCTTTGAGCCACAATTTGAACTTAATGATCTCCAACACCCCATGCCAGTTAGGAGTTTGTGAAACAGGCCAACAGCAGGACTATGAAGTTACCCCAGAATGGGGTCTATTTAACTGATCCAGAGACATCCAGGAAGGTGACCCCAAGGAAAGAATGCAGGGGGTCATCCTTTCAGTTGCCCAACAAATGATAAGGCCACTCAACAGGGAATGGAAGTAATCCCATCTCGGCCTTTCACTCCCCGCTTTGATTTCTCGTAGCCTCTCTGTTCCTCTCCTTGCAGAGAGAGAATGGTTATTACAGGCACAATACTGACTTCCTTCACCACTCTGGTCACTTCTTCCGGGCAGACTAGAGGAGGGAAACATGGTGTTCAAGCGATATAAGTGATCCAGCTAGAGAAAGTGAAAGCCACCTGAACGGCTGTATTCTAAGGAAACAAGGCCACCATTTCACAGGAGGCTGAATCTGAACACTGCCTTGAGATAAACTGCCTTGAGATAAACTCCCTTCTCCGCGTCATAGGACTTGTGTGTGGACCTGTGAGAAGCAGTCATGAAAGTGTTTTGAAAGAAAAGTCTTATTGTATATAGAGTAAAAATCCTCCTTAGTTTCAGGAGACAAAAACAAACTTCCTTTGGGTACTTGGAAAAATACGAAGAAAGAGCAAAGGCACCTCCACTTCTGTGTCCCACAGGTACCTCAAACACATGTCCCAAACTGCACTCTTCAACCTCCCACAAGCCCCCAGATCTGCTCTCTGGTCTGGGTTCCCAATCTCAATGAATGGCACTCCCAGCTCCCAATTGCTCAATATAAACTTTTCCCTTCCACCTACCCATCCCTCTCTTCCTTACTCCTACCACCATGGTTTAGTACCACCATCATCTCTTACCTGAATTACTTAAATAGACTCTTCCTAGCTGGTGTCCCTATATGCAGTCTTGCTCCCCTCTAACCCACTCTCTATACTAGAGACAAAGTGGTCTTTCTAAAAGTTTGAGTCAGATCACACAGCTCCTTTCCTCAAAGCTCTTCAGTGACACTCCATTGCTCTCAACATGTAATCCAAAGCCTTTGGCCTGGCAGACCAGGCCTTTCATCTCTGCAGCCTCATTCCTCTCAGTACTTGGTTCTTCTCCAGCAACCAGTGTCTCTAATGCACTATGCTGTCCCTCACCTTTAGCACAGGCTGCTCCCTCTTCCTGGAATACTCTTCTTTACCCTCATGGCCTAGCAAAGTCAGAGTTTTTTGTTTTTTGGTTTTTTGGGTTTTTTTTTTATGATTGTAGGCAGGAAGTTTATTGGGAAGCTCTCCCCAATGGAGGGGGTCTGAAGAGAGACTTCAGCCCACCCATGGAAGGTGGTAGATATGAATTTATACAGTACATCAATAGGCAGGGAAACTGAGTACAGCCTGGGGCCAAATGGCCAGGGTGGAGTGGGCTAGGAGATCTTGGAATATGGGAGGGGTTGGGGAGGGAGTGCTGGCCCTTATCTGCTCCATTTTGTTTATTCTTGGGAGGGGATGAGTTGCCCCTAGGCTATGGCTTGCTCAATCAGTTAGGTGGGTTATGGCTGGAGGCTGCCTTTCCTCAACCTATGGCACAGACACATTGATTCAAAGTCCTATGACCTGTCAATCATTGCAAACCTCCTTCATAGTTATTTTTTAGGTCTTTCACTTGACTTCTTCCAGGAAGCCTCCACAATTTTCCCACACTAAGCTGGGTGTCCTTATGTGATCCCAAAGCACCCTTACTTTACTATGTTGGACTTATCTTGGAACAACTGATTTACCATCTCTCTCCTTCAGTAGACTATAAGCTCAAAGATCTATTTCATTTATCATTGCATCTTAAACATCTAGCAGAGCACATGACAAGCATATTAAATGCTTAATAAATAGTGAATGACAAATAGTTAAAACTCCTAGTAGGTGGACATAGAAAACTGGAGTTTTAAAAGCACAGACTTCAAATGGTCCTTAACGGTCAACTAGAACAACATCTCGTCCAATGCAGGTATCTCCTCTGACAAATTTTTTTTTTTTTTTTTTTTTGAGACTCTAGTTTTTTTAAAAAGTTCTTCCTTATAATGAGCTCAAATAAGCCTCTCCATAATATTCCCTTCATTGGTCATAGCTCTGCTCTCAGAAGTCACATGCAACAATTTTATTCTTTCTTCCTTATGACAGCCCCTCAAATATTTTAGGGCAGCTGTCATGTCCTGCTCATTCCCTCAATTACCTTTTCTTCTATTATACACATCACTTGTTTTAAGAGTTCCTCACTGGCCATGGATTCCAGCCCTCTCCACCCTAAACACTGCCTCATGTAGACAGACCCTCAGACTTAAAGAGTGATACCCCATGTGAACACAATGTCTTGATTCTCAATGCAATGATATATAAAGACAAACAAGGTAACAAACCATGGGACTTTAAGTCATAAAGGTGAAAGAAATCTCCAGTATCCTCATCATTCTCCCAGGATGAAAGACATAATAGAAGAAAAATCCATGCCATTGAGTGCCCACAACGTCAAAAAATAAGGGCTTCTCCACATGAAACCAAAGTCTGGGGAAAATAAATCCATTCTACTTATCTCTCTGCCAGTTATCCTAGTTCACTTCCCCTTATCACAAAGTTCAATATTTCCTGTTCCTCTGAATATCATTACCATACTATCACGAAAAAAAGACTGATAATGACCCCCAAATCCTAAATGATCCTCTTCCACCCAAACTAGCCAAACAACTTTCGGTACTTCAAAACCATCCAAGCATGCCATGCATCAACTCAGCCAACCGACATAGCCAACACATGATACATTGCACTCTTCCATTTCAGTGAGACACTGAGATGGAAAAAAAGACACTGCTTGGGCAAACAGAGGTCTACTCTATTTCCCCACCAATAACTGAGGGGTTTGACACAGGACTCTGTTCTCATCTTGTTTGTCATTATCAGAAATGCTCAAACATAACCAGATCATTCCCTGCAGATGACATGTAGACATCAATCCTCTGGAATTCCCTGCCTTTCAGTTTCCAAACATCAATCCCAATGGTGTTGAGATCCATTGGTGCCTTGGATGACATGTCCTCTAAGCCCTGTGGCTGAGGTCCAGGGGCACCATAAATAGGTTCCTTCCCTCACCACCTTGTGACCCTAAGTCAACATGAAGTACAGAAGAGCAGATGGGAAGCTACTTGTTATCTCCTTACTTTGACTCTAGCCTCTTTAGATGTCTCTGCTATAAAATGGTCCTCCAAACTTTCAAGGAGCCCCACAAGGCCCCAAAGAATTAGAAAATATACTATAAGCCACAAAGCCCCAGTAGAATCTAAGTGATCTAGAACACAATTAGAAGCTCTTTGTTGCCATGCATAATATTTTAGAGTTTACTTGCAAACATTTGTTTTGTGTATAATTATAATAGTAATATATCTACCTGTTAAAAACTTTTGTAAATACAGGGAAAAGGGTATAATTACACCATTCAGAAATGATTAACATTTACCCTTATAGCTTTTTTCTATGTATATAGTATTTAATTGGGATCATAATGAACATATTACTTTATAGCCTGATTTTCCCTGTGCCATTAAATTATTTTAATGATTGAATGATATTCCATTACCATCATTAATTTAACTAATTTCCCATTGTTGAGCACTTAGGCTATTTCAACTTTTTGGTTCTTGCAAATAAAACTGTGCCAAATATTTTTTAAAAGATATTTATATATGCACCCTTCTTTCCTTAGGGTAGAGATCTAGTGTCTCTGCATTATGCTGACAAAGGAAAAATCGAAGGAGACAAAAGAAGAAAAACAAACTGAGAGAACCGATACCTCGTTTTCTCCTTACAATCCCAACCAATCCATCCACGTATTCAAGGTCTTTCCTAAAAGTGTTTAAGCTTGAAACAGTGAAATGGCATTTTTTTTTCCTTATTAAATACCGAAAAATAGCACAGATATTTTGTAAGGGTGTTGGAAAATGTTTATTCTTATACACTGCAAATGGGATGTAATATGGAATCATATTACCATATTATTTCTAATTATAGAAAATGTAGAATCTAAATATCTAACAATAGGGGATAAGGTAAATTGCTACATCTAAATAACTGAATTATGTACATCTGTATTTACACCTTTATAACCTTTTAAATAAAAAGTTAAAGAATATTTATTGACCCAGCAATATGCTCACATTATAACACTTAAAACAGGAAAAAACAGAATATACACAGTGTTTTGTTTCTGTAAAAAAGTAAAGTTACACAATCTCATAGTGCACACCATACACACACACACCTGGGAGTACCTACACCAAAATGTTAGAATTATTAGATTCTTAGTGATTTTTGCTTTTGTCTCTGTGCTTTTCTGAGCTTATGTTTTCTCTATTTATTGTGCATTATTTTTTATCTAAAATGTTGTGTATTTAATAGCAGTAATAGATAAATTATCAGATTAGTGAAGAAAATAAACCCAAACTAACTCAGGTTTCCAAACTCTAAAATGGGGCAGTCCAATTCACTGTCCCTCCTTTTTCTACCTCTCCACCTTTGGCCGTACAGAGAGAGAAAAGAAGAAGAAAAAACAAAAACAAAACTGGAAAATACACCTATGGCATTTCCCACCCAGTTCTGAAACTGAGCCAAGTAACTGAGAGAGATCTGAGATCAAATAAATGCATCAGGCTTGGGAGCTGGAGCCAAACCCCAGGCTACATGTTGCTGATGTCTAACCCGGAAACAGTAACGTTGGAAGAACACTTTATCCAACACAGAAATGCCAACAGCGAGCACTTAACACTCCCCCAGGCCCCAGGAAGCCTCATTTCACACGGGGATGGGGGGAGGCTGATGCAAAAGGAGGGGCCTCACAAACACAGCCTCCTCAGCACACCTGGCACCTCGCACCTGCGCCTTAACTCACAAGCCCAGGTGCCCCAGGGCACGCTCCTCTGGGGGAGAGCCATTTTCAGCCTTGCCTGGAGAGCCCCCTCTCTGGACACAGGAATGAGAGGAAACATCTAATGCTTAAAGAGAAAAGCACATCTTCACAAACGTTTTCAAAGAGACCACAGGCCCCAACCAAGCCAGGGAGGCACAGCGGGAGATGCCGCCTAGATGGGGGCTGCAGTCATGGTTGCCTCCCCGCGCAGCTGTGTGACTTTAAGTGTGAGGCCTCGCACCTCCACATCCTCATCTGTAACATGGAGGCTGATAGTGACCCTACCTATCTCGCTGGGTGGTATTGACAAGCAAATTAAACCAGACACATCAAGACTCTCACCCCCTCCTGGTCCATGGAAATTGGAACTTGGTTTCCTCTCCGCACGGAAAAGGCCAGGGACTCTAAGAGCTCCCCACCCCCAGCATCCAAGCCTTCCTTCAGGTGAGGGCTGGTTTTACCTGAGGTGGTGTCCTGGGCCTCCTAGAAGGGAGTCTCTTAGCAACTTGGCCAAACACACGTGGACAAAGCAAGCTCATCACTGCTTTTATTTTTCACACAAGTCAGAGTTATGAGTTGGGATGAACTTTCAGGTCACCTAACTGAATCTCCCCGCTTTCCCCAGCCTCACACCCCTCTCCCAACCTGACAGCCCTGGCAGGTGACCTTCCAGTGAAGCCGCCCAGCAGCACGTTCTCGTTACAGTCAGCCCAAGCGCTTGACAAACGTCACATCATTTTTCTCTCGACCTCCCAGAAACAGAAATAATAATGGCACAACATCTTTAACCGACGGGGAGCCCACAAAGTCCTTTGGCAGAGCCTAATTTAAATTTCCTTCATTTCACTTTTTTTTTTTAAATTCTGTCAAGCCCTCTCTGACGATAGGCAAGAACAGGTATTACCTTCATTTTCAGGCATGGAAATGGAGGCATGCTTGTCTCAAAGTACCCAGCCTTTGTTTCCCCTTCCTCCTTACCCAGGATGGTACCCGGCTCTCGATCCTGGAAGACGTGACATGGCTCACCAGACAGCATCACACATTCCAAGTTAATGGTGGGAAAAGAGGTCCAGAAGGAAAAAGGGGGGGGAGGGTGGGTGGGTCTCGTGGGAGCTTCTCCTACCCGCACTGCTTCTATTCCACGCTGCATCTGAATCAGTCAACTCATTCCTCCCCCGAGTAGGAGCCCTCGCCTGAAATGAACTTTAGATTAAATGGTCTTGGTCGCCGTGCCCTGCTCCTGCCCTGGTGAACTCACTCAGGGAGAGCTTTTAAATGGTACGTGAACCTTCCATCACGCTTTCTTCTCGTGACCCCAAGTCACACTTCAGACGGAAGAACAGCCTGTCAGAGCGTCTGACAGTGTCCAGCCACCCTGTCTAAGCTCACTGCTCCATCTCCCTGCCCGAGGCACTGATATTTCTCTTTTCTTCTCCACCTTCTGCCTCTAGCCCGAGACTTGTCCGCAACCCGTTTGTGTAGGAAACATACAAGTTGGTTTGGCTTAAAAGGTCAATTGCAGCAGATTTGAACGTGTTCTCTCCCTCTGACGCAAAAGTCCCGTGCAGGAAACGGAGTACAGCCAGTCCTCAGTGCAGGCTCCCCCTTGCTCCCACCCCCAGCTTCTCGCTCCTTCACCACCACCCCCACGCCTGAACAGTGTCTTCAGCCAAGAAGGACAGAATGCTTGCAGGCTGGGTGTTTCTCCCCTGCCTTTCCCACAGCGCTCCAAAGCTCAGCACATGTATCTATTCAAGTCACCCAGAGGAAGCCATCAGACCCACCAGCCCCAGAGGGGTCAGATGGAGGGAGACCTAGGGCGGGGGAGACTGACCCTTTTGTGTGTCACAGTGTTGAGAACTTAGCTTGATACAAAGTCAGAGAGCCTGTTCAGCTAAATTCTCAGAAAGTCATTTCTATTAATGAGGCACCTGTCCTAAAATTCAGTTCTCAAATCAGGGTCCAGGGCCTTCAGTGCTCTGGGAGATGCTTCCAGATGGTCAGCAGGCTGTCGCTTCCACTATTAATATTTAAAATATGACAGCATCAACACTTCGGTTTCCAGGGCGTGTAACCCTGGCCTTTACTCGAGACATTTCTGAGACCCATGGAATGTCACAGAAAGAAGGGACCTAAAGGGCTCCAGAGCCAACCTCCTCATTTCACAGGTGAAGATGCTGAGTGTGGGAATCAGGAGAGAAGGTACCAAAGTCCCTGAAACTAATACACAATAGGGCCAGAACCCAAGCCTCAAGGTTCTCATTCAAGCACCACACCACTGCTTACCCCAGCTTACTCGACGCTGTGGTTCTCAACATTTACCGTGCATCAGAATCACCTGGAAGGCATTTGAAAACACAACTTGCTGGGCCCCACTGCCTCCCTGAGTTTCAGATTCTGTATGTCTGGGGTGGGGCCCTAGAATTTGCATTTCTCATAAGTTCCCAGGTAATACTGGGACCCCACATTAAGAACCAATGCAGTTGAGTTTCACCAAGACTGACCCTTCCATTTCCATGGAAAGGAAGGTTCCTCGGCCTTCCCAGCTGCACACCCACAACTGATAGAAAGTTGCTTAGTCTCCTCCCGTACCTACAACCTTATCTGATGGTTCTGCCCAATTAAGGCAACTCAATTGTGCTACAACATAATCTATTACCCCAGTAGCAGACGGTTGAAGATACAGGCTGGCCCCCTTCCCAACACTGCCCGTCATGGTACTATACTACATTCCCCCAATCCAGACGGAGCAGATGAACCAGCCAGGACTTTCTGACCACCATGCTGAACTTCCCCCCATGACACCAACTTTGTGAGGGGTTTCTGCAACCGCAGGAGCTGTCACAATCGTGGGCGGAGGTGAGGGACCCCAAAGCAGCACATGCCCTTCATCTTCTCTGTCCACCCCCAACTTCCAGGACTTTGCTTCATTTCCATAGCACCTGGCACTTGCCTGCTGCCGGTTCAAAAGTCTACGACATCCATTCCTGGGAGACAGCCACTCCTACATAATGCATAGAGTCCCTCCCTGGCCCCAGAGCAGGTTGGGCTGCCTCAACCTCAGAAAAGCGCAAGGCAGCTACTCCCATCAACAGGTGTCTTCCAGAGCAGGAGCCTCCAGGGCTTGTCAGGCCGTTTACTGGGGCACCACCAAAGTGAGGAGCCGGGACCCCAAGTGGGGTTCCAGACCCAGCTGCACACTCCCTAACAAAGCACACACTGTGCCTGTTAAGATCCTGGCCCAGGGGTCTGAAAGACCAGGCTCTATAGCCCACCTCAGGCTAATTGTGCAGCCTTGGACATGTCAGTTAAGACTACTAAATCCCAGTGTCCTCATCTAATACAGGGAAATGGTGGTACTTACCTTATAGGCCTTGGACAGAATTTTAAAAGATGCCTATAAAATGTATAGCAGAGCACCTGGCACACAGTAAGGACACAATAAATGTCAACTGCTCTTATGATCATTACTGTTAAGAAAAATCAGAATGTCCTACACCTAGCTCAAACCATCATGTTTCAAGGACCTTGGGAGCAGGGCCTCATATTCAAAACGGGCCCCTGTACACACCTCGTGAGCACCCTGGGGCACTCACTAGTGCCTCATCCAACCCCAGAAGTCCTGGCCAAGATCCTCTCTTGGATTCTGGTTGCTGCACTTGCTCCTCTTAGATGAGGTCTCTTTTGCTGGTTTCTGGATCTCAGCACAGCTTCTCATCAGCATCTATTTTCAGCCCCAATGCAAGCTCTGACAGCATACTTCTGCTGACCTCAAAACTTTTACTATTTCTGGAATCACCAGAACTTTCCTTGGAACCAGGAGCCCTGTCCTGTGGCCAGTGCTCTGTGTGAGGTTTTTCTCTGACACCATTGACCAAGACATATCCATCACCTGGCCCTAACAGGAATCTGCCATCTATGAACCAAGCTAAGGAATCTTCCAGGAATTTTGGTCAAACTACAGAAAATGAGCTTATGTCTGAAGTTTCACTTTAGGCTACCTAGCAGGAAACACAACTCTAAAAGCCTACTTTGAGCCCATCCACTGGAGAATGTTGCCCTCACCTAAGTGCTGGATTACTCAGAGAAGACTTAGACTGTGTTTAATAAATCTTTGAAGTGCAAGAAACAAAGGTCCCTCCAATTATGGCCAGGATAAGGGCTTGTGAGGATATGAGAACCAGGACAGGCTGGTACCACAAAGCTATCGGGAAAGGAGGTAGCTATATCTTTTCTTTTTTCCTTTCATTCATGGCACTGCTGCTTTGCTTTCTACATCATGCCCTTTTCTCCCCTCCCTGCTGATCAGCATCCCCTTAACCTCAATTAGGACCTAAGTCTTTATCATGACCTTGGAGCCCAGGAAGGCCCAGCTCCAGGCTCAGTTTCCCAATTCCAAACTCCCGAGGGGGCAGAACCATCAGCCTGGCTCATCTTTGCTAAACTGTAGATTGCAGGCCAGGAGGTGGCTGAGCAGGCCTGAGTGCTCACCCCTGGTACTCAAAGCCTTGGCTATGGGGGTGGGAATGGGTAGGACCACGGGGGACACAGCAGGGCTGCTGCTCACTCAACAGCGGTGATGGGAATGGCAGAGGAACAAAAGGACACCAACCTCATGTGCCAGGCATAGAGTACCCCAGCAGAGCAATTCCCCACCCGGAGCCGTGCCAGGTCAATGACCAGCTACCAGGAGCCAGAGGACAAGTGTGAAGGGCAGGGCTGGTCCCAGGTCCTGCCCAAAGTGGGCACAGACTCCTTCTGAGCCAAATTCTTTCCTCATCTGAAAACATTTTTAAACGTCCCCTGCCTGGGAGGGAACCTGGGAGGGGGTGGGGGGCTGTGCGGCAGTTCACACTGCTTTGTGTATAGGTGGCATGCAATCCACGTTTTGGAATGGATGAAA
>JAQZBX010090058.1:0-12559 GCA_029593785.1 Cabassous unicinctus
TATGTATAAATAAAGTTGATTTGTTTTTTTTAAAAAAATGGACACTTTAGTTGTTTCCACTTTTTATCAACTTGAGCAATGCTGTTGTAAACATGGTTTATGAATATCTGAGTCGCTGCCTTCAGTATTTTCGAATATATACCAAGAAGTGCAAGAGCTGGGTCATATGTTAATTGCAATTTCAATTTTCTGTGGAACTGTCTAACTCGTTTCCACAGTGTCTGCACCATTTTACAATACCACTAGCAATATATTAGCATTTTGTTTTGTTAGTACTAGCAGCCTCATGGATATGCAGTGTTATCTCATTTTTTTGATTTGCATTTCTCTGATAATCCATGATATTGAGTATCTTTTCATACTGTATTGGCTATTTGTATTGGCTAATTAATTCTTTGGAGAAATTCTACTTAACACATTAGTGAAGCCATATTGTCCTAGACTTTACTGCATTGGGAGGTTTTTGATAACTCATATAATATCTACTTGTTCTTGGCCTTTTAAGATCATATATTTCTTCTTGAGCCATTTCAGTCAATTTGTGTGTCACTGGGAATTTGTCCATTTCATTTAAATTATCTAATTTTTACTACACAGTGGCTCTTAATATCCTTTTATAATCCTTTTTATTTCTGTAAGGCCAGCAATAATATTCTCTTTCAGTGTGATTGATATTTATTTGCATCCTTCCTTTTTTTTTGCCATTCTAATATTACTTTAAAATTTGGGTACTTAAAAAAAATTTTTTTTTAAATCTGATCATTTTATTCTTAAATATCAATAACAGATTAGTAAGATGCTAATGTCATTGTAACAATTAAATATTCTCTTTTAAAATGTAGTTCCAATATTTCATAATACAGTAAGATTTCCTTTGAACATCATAGTAGGCAGAATTTTGGCCTCCAAATATGTCCACATCATATTCCCTGAACATGTGACTGTGTTATACCTCATGGCAAGGAGAAAGTAAGGTTGCAGATGGAAATAAGATTGCTAATCAAAAGACCTTAAAACATGGAGGGAGTCTTGGGTAATACAGACCTAATGTAATCACAAGAGTCCTTAAATGGGGAAGAGTTAGAACTAGAGAGACAGGATCAGGAGAAAGATGCAACCTTGCTGGTTTTGAAGATAGAGGAATGGAGCTATGAGCAGGCAGCCCCTACAACATGGAAAAGGTGAGGAAACAAATCCTGCAGAGGAAACACCACCTGCTGATACCTTGATTTTGGAATAGTGAACTTCTGATCTCCAGAACTGAAAGATAATAAATGTGAGTTATTTTAAGCCATTATATTTGTGCCAATTTACAGCAGCCGCAGCAAACTAATACAAGGATGTTACACAGTAATTGCCTCAGCATCTTTGTAAACTCTTATTTGTTTCCTTCTGCAGGAAGTCTTCTCTGAACCACAGTTTTGTAATGGCTTCCTTGCTTCTCCCCTTAGAGAGCAAATTTTGTATTTATCTTGTATAGAATGTCTTTTGCTGCACACTAATTTCTCATTTATTTTTCTTTAACTTCTGCTAGGCTATGAGATCCATAAAAGCAGAGGCCATGTCTTTTATTTCTGCCTGAAGTGTTAATTCCAAAACATTTATCCAAAATCAACAACAGCAAAATACTTAGCCTATATTAGGTGGTAAATAAATATTTATTCCACAAAGAATGGTTATTATGAACCTATCTTTACTCACATCTTCAAATCCAATTAGAAGTAAAATGTCCTGTCACATGAAGGATGTAACTCATGGCCTTCAAATAAAGAGTCAAGCATACTGTCTTGAACTCATTAGTTCTGTGTTGTAACCAACTGAGTTAACTGTGGTTTAGTACTGCAAGGTACCAAGTTGTGTATAATGAAAATAGTAATATTCGGAACTATTGTTAAAAAGTAAGATATATTAAATGACTAAATTTCAGTAATGACAAGCCATAGGGGAAAAAAATTAAGAAAACAGTTTGCCTTTGGAAACTTCCAGCTTTTATTTTTCCCTCTTCATCTTATCCTTTCTACCTGCTGATGATACCCTTTATCCATTTCCTCAGATACATGTCATCTCTTTTCCCTTTTAAAAATGTATTAGAAAATGATTTATAAAAGTAGTTCCCTCAATATGACTTTAAGGAAATGAGTGTTTGCATTATAAACATTTATCTTCAATTGGAACAAAAAGAATTTGTATCCCATTAAAAGTACTTCAAATATCAGTAAACACATAGGAAGGATGACTTTTGGAGGAGGTAGACTAGGTAAGTTTTGTATTCATTTTCAGTCATATCAAGATATTTCCAAGTTTCCTGGTGATTTTTTCTTTGACCCATTGGTTCCTTAAGAGTGCATTGTTTAGCTCCCTCATATTTGTGAATTTTCCAGTTATTCCATTAGTTGAATTTTAATTGTTTTCACTGCTGTCAGATAAAATATACAATTTCAATCTTTTTAAATTTATTGAGACTTGTTATGTGATATGACATATAGTCTATCCTTAGCAATGATCTTTGTGCACTTGAGAAGAATATGTACTCTATTATTTCAAACAGATTTGTGTTATATATTTCTCACACTCTTTATATATGTTATATACATTTACCTATGTCTGGTTGGTGTAATTGTTGCATATTATTATTCAAGTCTTCTAGTTCATTCTTGGTCTTAAGTATGAATGTGTTAGCCATTATTGAAAGTGATGCATTAAAATCTCCTACTATTAATATAGAACAACTTATTTCTCCCATTAAATCTGTGAATGTATGATTCATATATTTTGGGCCTCAGAATTATGTACATATGTTTTTATATTTGACAATTTTGTCAATATATAGGGTCTTTCCTTGTTCATTCTACAAGTGTTTGACTTAAGTATCTTTTGTCTGATGATAACTTAACCATACCCACTCTCTGTTTTGGTTACTCTATTCATGGAGTATTTTTCCATCCTTTCACTTTTAACCTACTTATGTCTTTGAATTTAAGATGTATCTCTTGTGAGCAGAATACATTTGGGTAATGATTTTTATACATTCTGCCAATGTCTGCCTTTTGACTGGGAAATTTAAGCTCTTTACTTTTTTTAAGGAGGTACCAGGGATTGAATCCAGGACCTTGTACATAGGAAACAGGTGCTCAACCACTGAGCTACATCTGCTACCTGACATTTACTTTTTATTTTTAAATATCTTTTTTATTACACAAGTTGTGAGCCTAAAAAACAGTCATGAATAATGTGCAGAATTCCCATACATCACCCTTCCACCAACACAGTGCCTTGTGGAATATTTGTTACAGATTATGAAAGAACATCATGAAAATGTTACTACTAAGCATGGTCCATAGGTTACACTTGGTATATGTTTTCATACACAGCCCCCTTTATTAACATCATGTATTAATATTGCATATTTTTTATAGTTCACAAGAGAATGCTCTCATATTTATACTGCTAAAAACAGGCCATCATCCGTCACATGATTCACTGTTATACAGCCTTGCATTTTAGTATCCATCCAAAATGTATACTCAGTGGCTCTCACTTTCATCACATAGTTGTGCAGTCATTACCTCAGGAAATTTTTAAATGTTTTCCTTAGTTAAAAGAAAAATACTATATCCTCTATTACTGATCATTATCATTGATATAGTACATTCTTTAACATTGATTCAAGAATATTACAATATTTCTGTTAACTATAGTCCATAACTTACATTCCTTGTATTTTTTCCATGCATCACCACTTACCAACTTGTAATAACATCATACATTTGTTTTAGCTCATGGAAGAACATTCTTGCACTTTTAGTATTAGTCACAATAATCAGCAACCACCAGGTACACTATGTAATTCAGCCCCTAGATTATTCTCAGGCTTTCTTTTGATTGACATTTATATCTCTAGACTACTGCTTTCAGCTACAACCCCATTTATAAACCAGTCATGTGAGTTATACTCATTATAATGTCTTACCATCAACTCTATCCATCTCTGCACATTTACAGTCAAGCTAATTAAAAATTCTACATACATTAAGCATCAATAACTCTTCTCAGACCTCATCCTATCTCCTAATAACCTATACTCTAGATTTGAAAACCATGTGTTTACTCTTTGTGTTTAGTTCATATTAAAGACAACATACAATATTTGAACTTTTGTGTCTGGCTAGTTTCACTCAACATAATGTCTTCAAGGTTCATCCATGTTGTCATATGTGTCCCAATTTCATTTTTTTTTTACTGCAGCATAGTATTCCATCATATGTATATACCACATTGTGTTTATGCATTCATTGGTTGATGGACACTTGGGTTGTTTCCATCTTTTGGCAATTGTGAAAAATGCCACTATGAACACTGGTGTGCAAATGTCTGCTTGCAGCCCTGTTTCCATTTCTTCTGTGTATATTCCTAATAGGGGGATTGTCAGATTTTATGGCAGTTCTATATTTATATATTGAGCATTTTTTCATGTGCTTTTAAACCATTTGTATTTCCTCTCTGGAAAAAATGTCTCTTCAAGCATTTTGCCCATTTTTAAAATTGGATTGCTTGCCCTCTTATCTTTGAGTTGTATGATCTTATAGTTGTATGATAGCATGGAAATCAAACCCTTATCAGATAAGTGGTTTCCAAATTTTTTTTTACCATTGGGTAGGTTGCACGTTCACCTTGGCAAAGTCCTTTCAAGAACAAATGTGTTTCTAATTTTGAGGAAGTCCCATTTATTGATTTTTTCTTTCATTGCCATGGTTTGAGTGTAAGGTTTAAAAAACTACCACCTACCACCAGAACTTGAAGATGTTTCCCTACATTTTCTTCTAGAATGTTTATGATTCATACCGTTATATTTAGGTCTTTGATCCATTTTTAGGTAATTTCTGTGTAAGGTGGGAGATAGGGGTTCTTTTTCTTCCTTTTGGCTATGGCAATCCAGTTCTCTCAGCACCATTTGTTGAATAGACTGTTCTGACCCAGCTGGGTGGATTTGATGGCCTTATCAAAAATCACATGGCCATAGAAGTGAGGGTCTGTTTCTGAACCATCAATTCATTTCCATTTGTCTATATGTCTATCTGTATGCCAGTCCCAAGCTGTCTTTACCACTGTAGCTGGGTTATATGATTTAAAGTGGAGAAGTGAGCATCCTCTAACTTTTTTCTTCCTTTTTAAGAAATTTTTGGTTATTTGAAAACTTTAACTTTCAAAATAAATTTGATAATTGAGGTTCCCATTTCTTTAAAAAAAAAAGGCTGTTGGAATTTTTATTAGAATTCCATTGAATCTTAAAACCAATTGTGTAGACTTGACAATTTAATGATAGTTAATCTTCCAATCCATTAACACAGAATGTCTTTCCATTTATTTAGGTCTTCTTTGATTTCTTTTAGCAATGCATTGTAGTTTTCTGAATAACAGTCCTTTACATAGTTGGTTAAGTTTATTTCTAAATATTTGATTCTTTTAGTCACTATTGAAAGTGGAATTTTTTTCCTGATTTCCTCCTCAGATTGCTCATTACTAGTATATACAAACACTACAGATTTTTGCTTATTAATCTTGTATCCTGCCACTCTGATTATTTTGTTTATTAGCTCTTAAAATGTTGTAGATTTTTCAAGACTTTCCAGGAATAGGATCATATCATCTGCAACTAATAAATGTTTAACTACTTCCTTTCCAATTTGGATGGCTTTTATTTCTTTTTCTTGCTTGATTGCTCTAGCTAAAACCTCTACCATTATTTTGAACAACAATGATAACACTAGACATCTTTGTCTAATTCCCAATCTCAGTGGGAAAGCTTTCAGTCTTTCACCATTGAGTGTAATGTTGCTGTTCTTTTTCTAGTTTCTCCAGCTGTGGAGTTAAGTCATTTATTTTAGGTCTTTTTTTAAATGCAATAATTGAAGGCTATAAATTTCCCTCTCAGCATTGTCTTTGCTGCATTCCATAAGTTGTGATATGTTGTGTTCTCATTTTCCTTCCCCGCATGATATTTAGTGATTTCTCTTGCAATTTCTTCTTTGACCCACTGATTATTTAAGAATATGTCTTTTAATCCCCATATTCTTTGAATTTTCCATTTTTAGGCCTGTTGTTAATTTCAAACTTCATTCCATTATTATCAGAGAAAGTGTTTTGTATAATTTCAGTCTTTTAAAATTTATTGAGATCTGTTTTGTTACCCAATGTATGGTCTATTCTCAAGAAGCATCCATGCACACTTGAGAAGAATATATAACCTGTTGGTGTTCATTGTTCTGTACATGTCTATTAGGTTTAGTTCATTTATCAATTCAAGCATTTTCTTTATTGCTGGGGTTCTTATTCTTTTTTGTTCCATGGATCACTTTGCCAGTCAGATGAAAACCATGCACCCCTTACTAAGTCCACACTATACTGTGCATTATTGAATAAATATATCACATCTGCACCATGTCCCAAGAATAATGTTTTTTTTAATTTAAATTCAAGCTAGTGGTCCCCTTGTTTAAAACCCCTGCTTTATTGGTCCTCTACTCACATGTTCTAGTCATTGCTTAGAGGGATGTATTGAATTCTTCATTATGGTAGACACATCTATTTCAAACTTCAGTTTTGTCAGTGTTTGTCTCATGTGTTTTAAGGCACCTTGGTTAGTTGCATGAACATTTATGATTATTTCTTCCTGGTGGATTACCCTTTTTATTAATACATACTGTCCTTCATTGTCTTTAAGAACAATTTTGCTTTTAATATCTTTCATCTAATAAAAGTATAAATTCTCCAGATTTTTATTTTTATGGCTAAATGCATGGAATATCTCTTTCTCTCTTTCAAGTTTCAATCTATATTGCATCCTTGGGTCAAATGTGAATTTCTTGTAGACAGCATAAAGATGGCTCATATTTTCTTAGACATTACACCAGTCTGTGCCATTTATTGGGGAGTTCCATCCATTAACTCCCCATATTCTTTGAATTTGTAATATTCAAAACAAATACAGTAATAACATCAAAGTTATTACTATAAAAGTAGTTTTTACTTCACCCATTTTGATCTCTGGGTTTTATCCATCACATGTTGTTTTTGGCACACTTTTTAAACTTTTAGTTACTTTTACTAATACAATCTTGATTTCTAGACTCTCTTCCAAGCCTTGCTCTCCTGTCTTCTTTTCAGGCTTTACCACTCCCATTAGTATTTCCTGCAAGCCCAGCCACTTGTTTACAAGCTTTTAGTTTGTGCTTATCAGTGAATATTTTAAACTCACCCTTATGTTTAAAATACAATCTTGCTGAATATAAGATTCATGGCTGGGAGTTTTTCTCTTTCAGTTTCTTAAATATATTATACCACTGCCTTCTTTTTTCCATGGTTTCTGATGAGAAATCAGCATTTAATCTTATTGGGGATCACTTGTATATGAAGAAACATTTTTATCTTTCTACTTTTAGAATTTTCTCCTTATCTTTGGCATTTGATATTCTGTTTAGTATGTGTCTCAGAGTAGTTCTATTTGGAATTATTCAGATTTGGTTCATTGTGCTTCTTAGACACAGATATCTATGTCCATCAATACCACTGGTTAATTTTCTACCATTATTTCCTCAAATATTTCTTCTACATCTTTTCCATTCTTATCTCCTCCTGGGACCCTATGGCATGTATTTTTGGAAGTCTACTGTCTTATTTTAGTTCTCTGAGGCTCTGTTCAATATTTTCCATTCTCTTCTTTATCTGTTCTTTTTTGTGTTCATTTTCAGAGGCCCTGTCTTCAAGCTTGCTGATCCTTTTTTCCTGTCATTTCAAATCCACAGTTATATGCCCCCAGTGTATTTTTTTAGTAGTTACCAGGGATCAAACCCAGGACTTCAACAACTGAACCACATTTTCTCCCCCTCCAGTGTATTTTTAATTTCATTTATTAATTCTTTCATTCCTGTGTCTGCTATTTTTTCTATGTATACTTTCAAACTCTTCTTTGTGCTCACCAAGTGTCTTCTTAATATCCTGAATCTCTTTAGCCATCTCATTGAATTTAGTAAGGGACTTGTTTGAACATCTGTGATTAGTTTTCTCAACTCCTTTTTGTCATCTAGAGATTTAGTTTGTTCCTTTGAATGGGCCATATCTTCCTGTTTCTTAGTATGGCTTGCAATTTTTTTGTTGGTGTCTTGGCATCTTATCTCCTCGATGTATTTATTTTGGGCTCAATTTCTCTCTTTAGTCTGGCACTTTCTCTTTTTTTGGCTTTGTGCTACATCTCTTCTTTGATATTTGGTTTAACATATTTTGGAAATTTATAATGGCTCATGTTTAACCAATTTGAATTTAATCTGTTTCTTGCTCTTTCTTCTTTTCTGGTGATGAAGTAGAAGTTGAGGATGTGGTTGGTACTGTAAGCCATGGAGGCTAAATTTTCCCACATTTCCCCAGGAATGGATGAAATTTCTCCCACCATTCTCCACTGCTAGGAGTGGGGATGGAGGTTCAGCTGTGTGCAGTAATCCAAGTTGTGTATGCCCAGATCATCTGTAATTGCTCAGAGAGATTTATGAAGCTCCATGCCTCTACCTCCCTGGCCTGAGATGGAGTTGGAACTGCAGGTGTGGACAGTAAACTAAGTTGTGAGGAAAACATTAACTGCAGCTGCCTAGACATAATGATGAAGCACCAGCCCACCTCTTTCCTTGCCAGGGGCATGGATGGAGCCACAAGTGTGCCCAAAGATCTAGTCTTTGAAGGCCAAAAGCAATCACATTTGCCCTGTGAGGTTGAGGGAGCATTGTCCCTCCTCCTGCCTAGTCAGGTGCAGGGAGGGAGACCCAGATGTGTCCAATAGTCCAGTCCGTGTATGCAGGAGGTAGCTGCAGTTTCCTAGAGAGCCTAAGGAGGCACTGTCTCTTGTGCCCTTTCAGGATCAGGGATGGAGCCACTGGTGTGCCAAAAATCTTTTCTGTGCAGGCTGAAAATGCCTGCAATTACCTGGAGAGGATGAGGAAAGACCTCCTCACTCCTATCCTAATTGGGGCAGGGAAGTAGCCACATGGGTGCTCACCAATCTAGTCCCTGCAGGCCCTAAGTAACTACTATTGCCCAGAGTGGTTGGTGTAGGTACTTCCAGATTCCTCCCTACTGGAGGTATGGCTGGATCCTAGACAATGGCAACAATATGATCTCGGTGGAAAATAGCTGGTCACTACATTCACAATGATTTTCAGTCAGCCCTCCTACCCTTATTGCTGTGGGCAGAGTTAAACAGAGGGTACAAGCCTCTTCCAAAAGCTGTACTTGGGATTAGATTTTAGTAGCCTAATTTACTAATCAATAGCTGAAGTTGGTACTATGTCTTCCTCCCCCATTTTGGGGAAGTGAAGTTTCCATCTCCAATCAAGGAATATCTTCTGAGGCATCTTGGCCTACCAGCAGGGGATGAGCACTGGCCTCCATGGTATGGAGTGATCTACTCACAAATCTTCATTGCAGATGGGCACTCTTGCATTCATTCTTCCAAGGATGTTACAGGATGCTCTTTTAGTTTCCTGGGCCCCCCAAACAGGTGATTTAGGTAGCTCTGGCTGATTACTAACTGCACTGTAGGATGAGCTGACTCTTGGAACTCCCCACTCTGCCATCTTGTTTCTCTTCTCTGAGCCATTAACTATTTTTAAAATTTTATTTTCATTTTTTATTTTTTATTAGACAAGTTGTTATCTCACAAAACAATCATACATATTGTGCAGAATTCCCATACACCCCTCTCCCCCAGCAACTTACAATACTGTGGAAAATTTCTTAGAGATTACGAAAGAACATGCTCTATTACCACTAACTATAGTCCATAGTGTACACTTTGAATATTTTTTCCACACATCCTCTATTGTTAGCACTGTGTATTAGAATTGTACATTTGTTATATTTCATGAAAGATCACTCTAAAATTTGTACTGTTAACCACAGTCCATCTTCCAGTCCCATGGTTCACTGTGTCATACAGTCCTTTGCTTTGTACATTCTATCCAAAGTGTACAGTCAGTGGCTCTCACTTTTATCACAGACTTGTGCAGTCATCACCCCAGTAAACCTTTGAACATTTTCCTTAGTTCAAAAGAAAATATCCCGCACACCCCATTATTGGCCTTTAGTGTTGATATAGTACCTTCTTTGACATTAATGGAAGAGTATTACAATATTGCTGTTAATTGTAGCACATAAGTTAAATTAATTGTATTTTCCCATGCATCACTATATTTTTACCACCTTGCAATAGTGATGTATATTTGTTCTAGCTCATAGAAAACCTTTCTTCTATTTGTATTTTTAATCACAGTCTTCATACACCACTGGATTCACTATGTTACTCAGGCCCTAGATTATTTTTTAGCTTTCTTTCAAATGACATTTAAACCATTTATTTTTAAAATAACATAATAATTTAGGACTTCTATTTTACTATTTTGTTATTTAAGTGACTATTTTTGTACCTCAATCCTTTCATTACTGCTTCCATTCGTATTTCATTGATATTTTGTATTGAACCAGTTAGAATTATGTCTCATTTCCTTTTTGCATATTTTTCTGATATTTTCTTTGTGCATAGCTTGGGGTTTAGTTTATCATCCTAAACCTATAACAATCTCTTTATATTTGACACCAACTTAACTTCAATATTATCCAGAATCTTTCCACAAACTTTGTTCTTGTACTTATCCATCCTCCCCTCTTTATGAAGGTTTGTTTGTTTGTTTGATGTATTAATGGGTCCCATTTAATGATGGGAGCACAATGTGAGCAGCCAGCATGAAGAGTTGGGTCCTGTACAGTTTCCCCTGCATTCTCATCACCTTGGTGGTAGCTATTCAAAAATTTAAGTGCATTGTACTCTTTGACCCAGCAATTCCATTTCTAGAAATGCACTGCAAAAAAATATTCCCAGCCAAGCAAGTATAAATGTGCATTGCTGTATTTCATGCAAGGGTGAAAAAGTTAAAAATGGAAGCAATCTAAATGACTGAATTCAGGTAACAGAGCAGTTGGTGGAGGAGATAGAACCATAAAGCCATGGTGGACAAAGGCAGAATAGTGTTAAGTGGGGAAAAAAGCACCAGATGATGGTGACTAGCTGCACCCCCTGGCCCCACCAGGAGCCCTGTGCAGTGGATTAGTTAGGGAATCAATAGATGGATCTGGAACCTGGCAGAAAATCTGCCACCATTAAACATTTGGACATTAGTACCCCCAAGATGGCTGCTGGAAGATCTTGCAAGAATCCCATTCAGAATGAGATTTCCTCTGGAAACCAGGAGAAGCTCTGGATAATCTCCAGGGGCCTTATCATTGGGTCCTCCCAGGGGACTGATGGATAGGGTAATAAATCAAAACAGCAAGCTGCTGATACTCCTCCCTTGTCCTTAGGAAAGGGGCAGAAAAATTAATGGTTCAGAAAGCAAGCAGAGAGGCTGAACCAACACTGCTCTTGCCTTTTCCCCTGCTCTTGCTTTCTACCCCCTGTTATGGCCTTCCTCCCCCACACAAAGCACTACATGCAAGAAAATCCTGGGCATTTATAATCTATAATTGGGAATTGTAGGCTGTAAATTGGCCCTCTTTATCTCTCTTCAGTTCCGGCCTCTCTACCTTGGACCCATGATCTGTTATTCTCCCATTTTTTTTCTCACCATTCCTTATTAAATTTCTGGCTTAACTAACCTGACTTGTTCTTGAATTCATTTCTTGTAGCTTAGCCAAGAACCTAGAGAAAATCCAACAAAATATTTGGTGCTGCCATTCAGGAGATAAGAGGTAAGTATGAATTACAGCCTGTTCAATGTCCTCTTTGGTTACCCATTTTAAATGGGATCACCTATGAACCCCCACAAGACATAATCCAAGGAGGAAGGAGGCCAGGGTGCAGGACCTCTCTGCATCAACATTACATGCTGAGGATTATTAGATCTGATGCTAGCCAGGAGGGTGGGGACACTGGGCTGGTGTCCAAGGCAGGACCTTGCCAAGTCAGAGGTTTCCCAGCTGAGCTCTGGGTACTGCAAAGCCACATTTTGCCTTTTTTAGCAACCACAAGCTTTGTGCTCAGGTCTGGCTGCCATTGTCTTCTGCATTCTCCCCGTGGTGGCAGTTGTGATGAAAAAGAGCCAGGGGTTTGCACCTCCCCATGGGCCCATGCCTTTGCAGGCCCACCTTCCTATTGACCACACATAGGTACCTGGTCTGAAATGAGGTGGGAATGCAGCAGCAGGCAAGGCCAAGGTGGAAGCCATGGGACTTGCCTTTCCCATAAGCATCAAGTGTCAGATCTCCTTTCATAATTAACCTTGACTGTGTTTAATCTTACCACCTCCTACAACTGAATTTCTCATTATGGGTTTGTGGCAAAATATTTTGAAATGTTTTAGAAAGTGTAAAACTGAAAATTCATTTGCTAGTGAGTTTTAGCCCAACCTATGGTGTGAGAAAGTTGTTGCCTCAGTGCCCCAAGGCCTAATAGTTGAAACAACTGACCTCTAATCTCTTAATGGCCTTTCAATGGCTTGTATAACTGGGAAACTCCCAGGCT
>JAQZBX010090059.1:0-12559 GCA_029593785.1 Cabassous unicinctus
GATTCCTGCCAGCAAGCTCAAGAAGATGCTTTGTCACTGCCCGTGGCTCTGCCACCCCCTGCCTTCTCTTTGCAGAAGGGTGGTGAGCATCTGTGATTCTCTTATTTGGGGGACCCCCAAAAGCAGGATTCGAGTGGAAGCAGTTTATTTGCAAGGTGAAGGGAACACTTCTATGGGAGTTGGAAAGCGAGACACAGAGGGAAGGAGGGAGCCGACAAAGTGTGTCATCAGGCGGCTACCACGGAGGACCCCCGGAGCTCAGCAGCCCTGGGGAGCTCAGGGAGCCAGAGCCGGGCCCACCGCCGCCTCGTCCCACCCGAGCTAGAGGACGTAGCTGCTGACACCTGTCAGTCGCCGGCTGGGGGCTGCTGGGGAGGAAGGGGCGGTTCGGGCCCAGGTGGTGCTGCCTCCCTGACACAGGTGACCATCCCCGTCCCAGCGGCGGAGAAAACGCTCGGCGGGTGCTGGCAGCCGGACCCCTTGAGGCAGGCTAGACCAGGGAATAAAGAGACGGTTCTGGGACCTGGCGGAAAAACACGGCCTGGACACGTGGCCATGAAGACCCCACAAGGTGGCTGCTGGAAGCGCCCGGGGAGAGCCCCCATTCAGAACGGACGTCATCCAGGATCAAGGAAAACCCCTGCATAGCCTCAAGGGGCCTTGTCATTGGGCCCTCCCGGGGGATTGACGGGTGAGGTAACCAATCAAAACAGCAAACAGCTGGGATTCCTCCCCCATTAGCAAAGGGGCGGGATGACTGATGGTTTAAAAGGCAAGTGCGGCAGCCAAACGGGCCCTGCTTCGCCCTCCTCTCCCCGCCGGGACCAGCAAGCAGACTGGGGGCTCCTGGGCTGTGATTCAGCCCTGTCTACCCCTTCTCAGGCCTTTTCTTCTCTCTACCTGGGACCCAGAATCTGTTATTTTCTCCCATTTCTTAGTAAACTACTGGCCTGGCTGAACTGGCGTGTACGTAAGATTCTTTTTTGTGGCATAGCCCAGAACCTAGGGAAGCTCTGGCAACTCTCTGGCTGGTGTTTTCTGAAGCGGCCCAGGCAAGGCACATGGCGCGGCCTCCACCGCCCGCCACCCTGGCCAGGCCCGGAGCCGGGCATCCGAAACACCCACGCAGAGCCTGGCCCTGGAAGGACACCAGCACCTGGCCACGCGCGGAGCGGCTGGCGGCGCCGGGATCGCCACCCAGGTGTGTCTGCCCTTCACGGGCTCTCCCTTCTCACCTCCGGGGGCTCCAGGGGCTCCTTCCCCTCCCCGTCGACACGGTTTCCAGGAGGCAGAGGGAGCGCCTCTTTAGCAGCCAGAGGGCGAGACAGCTCTGCGGTGTCCATGTGGCATCGCTCTAATGGTCCCACTGAGGCAGGGGCCTTTTCGGTGTCCAGTGCTAGGTTGAGCAGAAGAGAGAAGGGGGCCGGGTCGTCTTTGTTGAAGGTTTGGATAAAGGAACAGCCGAATGGCTGAGTCTGATCCTGGGCAGCTGGAGCAAAGGCCTCTGGGACCGGCGTGTGACCCCCAGGCCCCCTACCAAACTTCTCACCCACAACCTCCTCTGCCCTGGTAACTGCTTGGCGGCAGAAGCCTAGAGAAGAACAGCTCCTGTACCTTGGAGGGGGAGACAGTTACGAAGCACCGATTGAGGGGGGAACCTGTGTAGCATGAGAGAGCTGCTCCCTCTGACATGCCAGGACAAACTGCACATTGGTAAAAGGAACCTCCATCTCTGGGAGGCTCCAGCAACTCCAGGAGGACACGGCAGACTGGGGGGAGGTGGGAATCCTTCTGCTGACCCCCAAACTGGACAGAAGCTTCCGGGGTCCCGGCTGCTGGATGCCAGAGGAGGGTGCACGCCGGCACTGCGAGGAGGCAGAGGCAGGCTGGTGGGGCCTGGGTTCCGGGGTCCCTGGCCAGCAGTCCTGCCTCCCCACCCTCGCCTGCCCCCTTCTCATAGTCCAGTACCTCAAGTAGGAAGAAGGAGTCCAGGCCAATGACACCAGCTCTTGACGCTGTCTGCCCACAAGGAGGCAGGGAGAAAGGCAAAGGGCAAGCCAATCTTTAAATTCTATACCCTTCTCTGTTTGAAATTGTAAAATGAAAATGTATTTGTTACTGTATAGTCCATGTTTTGGGACGTTTAAATCCCCAGCGTGTGTGACGGCTGGAGTCTCTAGCTCCTTTACCGTTTCTCCACGGCGGGGAGAGGGCAGCTGGCAAGGTGTTAGAAACTGGGATCACTGGGATGGCAGAGAAATCCACTTTTGTGGTTTTTTTTTTTAACAAATCAATTTTATTGATACATATTAATAAAGCATACAATTCATCCAAAGCGTACAATCAATGGTATTTGGTATAATTACATAGTTATGCATTCATCATTTCAGTCATTAGAGCATTTTCATTATTTCAATAATAATAAAAAACAGACAAACAAACAAGAAAATTCCTCCCCTCTCAATCTCTCTATGCTTACCCCACTGTACTAGCTGCTGCTTCTGGCTCTTCTATCCAACGTGCATAATCAATGGCTTTTAGTGTAATCACAGTGTTGTACATTCATCATCCCAAGAATTTTAGAACAATCTCATTCCTCCAAAAAGACTCACCCCTGAGCATTCCTTGCTCAGACCTACATGACCACCAGCCTCATTTCCTCTTTATAATTAGAAATCCGTTTTTTAAGGTGCATCTGGCCCGCTGCTCTTGTCCCGGCCTGGCCAAGGGGAGGGCACTGTCGTGCCAGAAAGATAATCCAGGCCGAGAGGCCAGGTGCTGCCATGAATAGTTGAGATCCGTTGGATTCTTGCTCCAATTATTAAACTTCCGTGAAGTCAGTATCCACATCCACCCCCTTGCCAGGGACTCGGGGTGGGTGGGGTGAACCCCCACCTCAGCGGGCAGCTTGGTCATGTGACCTGCTTTGGCCGTTGGGATGTGAGTTGACGTGATGTGAGAACACGGCTTGGAAGGTGTGTTTGTTTCCACCGCGAGAGGAACATCCCTGGCAGCTGCTGCCTTTCCATCCGAGGTCCCAGAAGGTGACATGTGGAGCAGAACTTCCCCTATAGGACAGACCCCCTTCCATGGGAGGCTGGCAAAGCTGTCCCGTGACCTACTCAGGTCACGTGACAGCCCCCTCCCACTCTGTCCTAAGGTGGCCATGTGGCCCCTGGCAGGGCACTGGCAACGGGCTGGGAAGGACAGGCTAAGGTCCCTTTCTCCAAAACCACTATCCACCGGGCGGGGGCCAGGACGGGGGCTTCACATCCTGGTACTTTGTGGAGAGTCTGTCAGAATCGAAGACTGAGCCACTTTATTCTCCAGGCCTAGATGGTCCAGGGCTTAGGGCCCACCAGCTTTTCAGGAATATAGAAACATACTGGAGACCTGGAAAGAAAACAGTACTGATTCCAAACTACAGAAAGGAAATTGCAAAGACCGCGGTGTGCATAAATAAATTCTCCACAGTGTACCAGCACGGAGGATGTCACTGTACTTGAGAGTGATTTGCAGTTTTGTTTTCTCATGTCACAAAAGTTCCCAAGTAGGCAGGAGAACTTCCGAGAAATCACAGCCAACCGTGAACTGAGTCACTTACAGCAAAATGATTGTCAGGACTTGAGGGGCTGGTACTAGATCAGACCAGCAGGGGGCGTTTTCTCACCTAACATTGACTTCCAGGTGTGGCTGTTCCCGAACAAAACGCTGGGGCGGGAGCTTGCCCTTATTCATTTCACAAAGCACTCCCGCTGTGCAAGCAGGTCCCAGCACTTCACAGTGAGCTCAGCCCTCTCACAACCCCAGGAGGGAGCTGTGGTTGTGGCCCCACTTTACAGATGAGGAAACTATGGCCCAGAGAGGTTAGGCAGCTTGTTCACGTTTGCACACCTGGAAAGTGAAAAGGCCTGGCTTCCTCACGCAGGCGGCGGGCTCGGGACTTACCTCCATCCACAGCCGCCCCCACCGCTGCTCTCGAGGGCCTTGGGGGTTCAGCTGCAGGCTGGAGCCAGGGGTGGGAGCAGCTTCTGCTGAACGGAGGAACGTTTTGAAGATGGGGTAGATGCCTGGGTGGAGCTGGGATTCCGTTAGGGAGGGGATGGAGCATGGATTCAAGGAGGTTTCAGCAGTGGCCTCTCGGCTCCCTCTCGCCTTCCTTCCCCTCCCAGTCGCCTCCGTAAAATGGACAACTAAAAGCCCAATAATTGCTCCTCGCTCACCTCTTCTGCCCTTTCCCCTCACGTTCCACTTCTCTCTCTTGATTTGCTTTATAAAATGACTTTTGCAATGTCAGCCATAAATAGATTATGAGAAGAAAATCTTTTGTTTAAACAGAAATTCTAATTTTCTGAAAGGTGGTGAATAAACACTCTGGAATGCATCAGAGATCACAAATCTTGTTTGTTTAAAATCACGCTTCAATTTCTTTTTAAAAGCAAAAATAGCAGCTCTAACGTCCTTGCCAGAAGTCTCTTTGTGTCCAAGGATTTGTCTCACAATTTCAATTTGTGCTGCTCAGAGGTGCAGAAGGCGCAAATGAACAGGGCCCGGACCGGCTGAGGCTTGTCCCTGGGGCTCTCTCCTTTCTTTCCGCTGCGTTCACCGAATTACTTCGAATAAATGCATTTGCAAGGATGGGAGTAATTATAAGTTGCCTTTGCAAAGGGAAGGAAACGCCTGGGCCCAGGAGGCCGAGCCCAGAGCTGGAAGAGCCCTCGGGGCGTTCTAGAACCAGTTCCTACCAAGAGCGGAGCGTTCCTTCCCAGCGTCCCTCACAGGGGTTCCGGGGTCTATTTGATCCACAGGAAGGTGCTCCCTGAGACCCTTCGGTATGGAAGCCGCAGGAGCCACCTTGGCCCAAGCCAGGTGGGAGGGAGGGTTACTGTCCGGGACCACAGGTTTGTGGAATCAAGCGTGATACAGCATCACTCCAAAACCTAGTGGTGTAGAGCAACCCCGTTTTTAATGCTCGTGGCTTCTCTGGGTCAGGAATTTGGACAGAGCACAGCAGGGTGTCTGGAGCCTCGGCCGGAAGATGCAAAGGCTGGAGGCATCTGCGCTCACACCGCCCATGCCTGGCGGTTGGTGCTGGGCTGGACTGTCCACAGGAGCTGTGCACTGGCCGCTCCCCGCGGCCTGGGCTTCCACGCACAGTGGGGTGGCCATGGGGAAGCACGCTCAGATCTCCCCCTGCAGGGGGTGCCTGTCCACGCCACAGCCCCTGCAGGCTGAAATCCGACATTGGGTCTGCACCGAGGCCGTGCTGGCCAAAGGCTGCTCCCAGCCAATGATGGAATGTGCCGGAAACACCAAGGCAAGCCCATTCCTGGGTGACACGGGGCTCCTTGGATGGGCGAATGGCTGGAGGACTCCCTGCCAGCCCTGCCAACCCTTCCCTACTCCTTAGGCGTGGGCAGCGCTTGGGGACTTCCTTTGGGAGGGCAGCTGAGGAAATGGGGGTGGGAAGAGCTTTACGTTGGAGAGCCTGCCAGGGCCACTGGGCAGGTGGTCCGGCTGCACCTGCACAGCTGAGGCATCTCGGCAGTGCGGCCCTGATTCGGCGGGATGAGAAGGGCGCTTTACCACCGAGGTCCTCCTCCCCAAATCCTATAACCCAAGTCGAATCATGAGTGGAAATATCAGACAAATTCCAGTACAGGACCTTGCTACAAAATACCGGACAGTACGTCTCAAAACTGTCAGTTATGGAAAACAAGGAAAGTTGAGAAAGCCACAGCCAGGCGGAGCTAGGAAGACGTGACAACTAAATGTAACATGGGATGCCGGCACCGAAGAGGGTGTTAGGGGAAACTAAAGGAACCTGAATAAAGTGTGGATTTGAGTTAATATTATTGTAGCAGTTTGGTGTCTTAATTGCAACAAATGCATGCTACAATGTAAGGTTTTAACAATAGGGGAAACTGGGTGAGGGATATGTGGGAATTCTCTGTACTAGCCTCTCAATTTTTTGTAAATCTAAAACTGCTCCTAAAAACAAAGCCTATCTTTAAAAAGAACTGCGCTATGGTCTAAGATGCTTCAGCCAGCCTCTCTCCCTTCCGTGCTTCCTTCCCTCTCTCAAACAAACCAGCCTCTTGGTCTCATGGTTCTCCTAGTCTCTTCCAGCCCCCTCCCCATTTGGTTTCCCAGGCACTTCTCCTCCTAAATTTATTGTATGTTCCAGCCCATCCTAGCCCCTGCTTCCTGGGGGACCCAGGCTAACACAGCGGCCTCATGACACTCGCCTTCTGACCTGGGGGCTCGGGCTTCAGAAGCAAGCATCCCGGCAACCAGACCGCAGCTGCAGGCCTTTTCTGACCTGGTCTCGGAAGTCACGCAGCATCACTTTTGTCACATTCTCTTGGCTGCCCATGAGCCACAAGCCTCCTAGATGCAAGGGGCGGAGGCTTAGACTCCGCCTTTCCATGAAGGACTGTCAAGACCACTTTGCAGAAGCGCTTGTGGGATGGGAGAGTTTTGCAACCGTCTTTGGGAAATGTTCAGGGCACAGTAGGGAGGGCTGCCAGGTACAATGCAGTGACATACTTACATTGAAAATGTTTTCTCTGTTTACCTGAAATGCAAATTTCACTGGGTGTACTGTATTGTCAATGACTACATCTGGCAATCCTACCTGGGCATCGGGAAGGAATGGAATGGGGGATGGACGGCCAGGGGGCATCTACGGCGCACTCTGTGGCTCCCCTCTGCACGTTGGCTTTATCCTCTATGTGGGGTCCACAGGGCCGCCCACGGTTCCCAGGGTTTATTACAATTCTAGCTACTGGGAGCCACCCTGTCCTTCTCTTTAAAGCTCTCTTCCCCTTCCCTTCCTCCCGAATGGCCTCCAGATCTTGCACCATCCCGACGACACTCCTTTGAAGGTACTCCAGTTTGGCAATGTGGAACTCAGAGCCAGTGGCAGCTCTCTATCTGGGGTCGGCTTAGCAAATAACAGCAAGAATGAAAGGAAGCAACACCTATCACTTATTTTGGGTGAATTCTCTGCACTCGATGCATTTCTAAGACTTTGTAAGTACTAATTCACTCAATTCTTACAATGCCAGATTGTGCTCTCCACTTTCAGATGAGGGAACTGAGGCATAGGCGTGCAAATGTCTTGCTCAAGTTCAGAAAGCTAGCAAATGCGAGAGCCAGGAATCAACCTGCTGTACTTCACTGCCTCCCATAGGGACGTGACCTTCCTTTGAGGTGGGTTCTGCACCTTAGGTTCAGTTAGCTGGTGTTTGGCAGACGTGGTGCCCCATGGGTGCGTCAGGTACTATGTCAGCTAATGTTCTGGAGTTGTCTTCATGTGAGCTATAATTAAGCCATTTCTCCCCCTTTCTAGTACTTAATGCATGAGATTTGAAGTCATCCAATCCCATCTCTACATTTTTGGAACCCAAGTGGAGAACTTTATTCAGATTCTTCTCTGGTGGAGTTGGCTTAGTATTCCCAGTTGTTGAAGTAATTTCACGACTCAATTTGCAGTTGGTGCAACAATTAAGAAGATGGGCAGTGGAGACTCACCAAGATGGAAACCCGGTGCTGGCATTTTCCAGCTCTCTGACCCTGGGGATTCTGAGAGTCACTCTCTCAACTGTCCTTGCTGGAAGGACTAATGAGTCAAACAGTCTGTAAGAGGACTTGAGCAGTGCCTGCACAAGGCTTGTGTCATATCACAGGCAAGCCTGCCTGGTCTACACCTCTTCCGTGGTTTTGCCCTGGCTGCGGATGTAAGATTTTGAACAGGAGACACTGAGTGCAGTGTCCTGAAGCTCCTCACAGGAAGCCTCTCAGCAAACTGGCACCATCTGTGACAATCTGGGTCCAATCCTACTACTACCATCCAGTCCGTGTGTTTACAATTGGTCCACAGGAAAGATTACAGATGGGTTACGGAAAACAAGATAAGAACCCAGCTGAGACGCCAACACAGTTCTAAGCACAGCTCACACATTCCAATTCTACATCAATCAATATTGTTTCCACCAGGTATTCCAGACCTTCTTTCTGTTGATCTTACATGATCATACGTGATCAACGAGGGGCCCATTCAAGACCCTCTCTGATGGGTGTAGCTGGAATGAGTCATGAAAATGCAAAACTCCAGGCACAGCAACCTGAACTCCACTCCTTCCTCTAATTTCCACCAGTGCAGAACACACATTTCCAGAATGTTACTGAAATTTGTTTCAGGCCACCAATGGCTCACAAATTTTTTCAGAATAAAAGGTAGAGTTTGAAAAACCATCTATCGTGTCTCCAAATCCATGCCATCCTTCTATCATCCCACATTTACTAAGCATGTGCCATGGCAAGGCTCTGAGAGTTCAGCAAAGAGACCCCACCACGCACCCACAAGAATGGCAGAAAAGACACATGCCAAGTGTTGGCAAGGATGTGGAGCAGTTGGAATGCTCAGACACTGCTAGTGGGGATGCAAAGTGGTCCTATGGAAATCGGTCTGGCCATGTCTCATAAAGTTACACATACCCCTGCCCTGTGACCCAGCAGTGCCACTCCTGGGTATTTACCCAAGAGAAATGGAAACACATATGAACAGGTACACTTGTGTAAGAGTATTCATATTGGCTTTATTCATAATAGTACCAAACTGAAAGTAACCTAAATGTCTATCAAGTGGAGAAAGGATTTTAAAATAATGTGATACATTCAGGCAATGGAATACTATGCAGCGATAAAAAGGATGAACTATTGATCTATACAACTTGAATGATTCAAACACATGACATTGAGCAAAAGGAGCCGGACCGGACACAAAAAAATGCAAACTGTGGGACTACATTTACATAAAGTTTGAGACCAGGCAAGTGTAATCTATGGTGATAGAAGTAAGAATGGCAGTTGCCTCTGGGTGGTGATGGGGACTGTTAACTCAAAGGGAATTTTCTGGAATGCTAGAAGTTTCAATGTCTGGACTGGGGTGTTGGTTACACAGGTGGACACCTTTCTCAAAATCCATAAAACTGTGTTAGGATGTGTGCATTTTACTATAAGTAAAATATATATCACTAAAAGAACTTTAGGCGTGTTTCCAAAAATAAAAGACAGGCCCAGTCCCTGGTGGAGGAAAATAAGATGGTAGACCAAGGATTCTATTGTTTATTATTTAATTGCTACTGTGGTGCTGTGAGAACACAAAAGGGGCTTCACCTGTCTTGGAAGGAGGGCACGTAGAAGGAGTCGGCTGCGCAAAGAAGGTCAGCAAGATGTTCCAGCAAAGTGATGGTTTTGCGTGAAGGTTCTCAGCAGGAGGTAAGCTTGGAGCTTCTAGCAACTCAGAGAAGACCTCTGTGTCTGGAGTCCAGAGACAGGGAGAGAATGCCGTGAGAGAAAGCGGGTGCACGGATCAGGGGACTGAGGAGGGACTTTATTCTAAGAGACACAGGAAGCCCTTGCAAGGCTGGAAGCTGAGAGGCGGCATGTCAAGACCTGTGTTTTGTGTAGCCTGTCTGTGGTCACAGGGTGGTGAAAGGTGAGGGACCACACAGAGCTGGCAGGTGCTCCTCTGGAAGGAAGAAGAAACTGAAATTCCAACCAGTTTAAGGAATAAAGATTCATATCTCACTCTTTTGTGGAGTACAGAGTAGAGGTTGGTATGTCTGGGCTTTAGAACCAATTCTCTATCATTTCATGGGCTCTGACCCTGCCACCCCCTAATATGTTGGCTTCATTCTCAGGTGGTGGCAAGATGGCTGCCATAATTCTGGGCACAACAATGCCCAAGGGAAAAAGACTGATGCCTCCATTAACATTTTTTTTTTTTTAGGAACGAGGAAACTGTTTCCAGAAGCTTCCTGGAAGAATTCCTCATTATGGCTCTTCTGGCCATATGACTGACTCCTAACCAACTACTACCAGGAAAATGAGGCAACCATAATTGCCTTAGGCTAGCCAAGATCTACTGCCGGCATTGGAGATGGGTCACCTTTCCTTGAGTTCTTGGGTGTTGTTAGCAAGGAGGACCCAGATGGTTGCCAGATAGGCACCAAACCATGTCCACCACCCAGAGCAAGAGTGGCTGCCAAAAGACCCATAGAGGGTCCTCAAGGGCCAGGCAGGAGATGACAGTGCCCTGGACTGCCAGAAGACATGCAGAGAACCGGATGAATCAGATGCACATTTAAAACCTGGAATCAGTAGGATTGGTGGGTTGTCTAGCTTGGTCAAGAGATAAATTCTTCATGTGGGTTAAATATTACATGGTGTTTTCCTAAACTCAATTTCCTAATAATCACATGCCCCAAGCCACTGCAGGAAAACGCTGCTCTATTGTAAATGTGAGCTTCTGTTCTCTATTAATAACATTGTATGGATTTTCATCATAAGGACCAAATTTACTGGGGTTATTTTTTTATCCCCAACAAATGTCCCAGTTCTGAGCACTTAGAATCTATTCAGCCTGAGTTGCAGTCATTTTTTAAAAACAAACAAACATTGTAGTCAATCAATTCCATGTTTAATAAAATTATGCCACTTAAGACTTCAACTTGATTACATTTAAAATATAAGCATCTAGGTATGAAGTAAAACAGAAGGGATTTTATTCAACCAGATCCCAGTCAAAAGCTGGGTTCTGATTTCATGTGGTTTCACATCTGCGTTTCTTGCTGAGTCATTCTTCTCAAAAAACGTCTTCTGAAATGATAAAGGCTGCATTTATCAACATGTATGAATACAAAGAGTGCAACATGATCACAGCTACTCCGCTCAAAAGGAAGGTAGCATACCAACTTGTATTACTACTTCAAAAGGAATTTTATAATGAATCAGTCCAAGACAAATCCCGGACTCCCTGTTCATATACACTGTGATTCTGATAGGAGCCTTGTGAGTAGTTTGAAATTGCCCTAAGCTCTTACTTTGACAGCCTGTGAAGCCAGGCATTCTGCTATAAACCTTAAACTTCATGTGGAGGCAATTTAACTCTCAATTTATCCTCAAACTTTTTTTAAAAAACTGGGTAATTTCCCTAAGCAAATTACTCTTGAAATGTGAGATGGTGTCTCATAAACACTTCAAAATTGATAAGGACATGCTAGCAATTAGGGACTTCAAATCCAAAGTAACTCAACAACGAGAGATGGGGTTTGTGGAGTTTTGGGGTTTTTTTTTTTTTGCTATTGTTATTTTTGTTGTTGTTCTTGCCCTTGAGATTGTAAAAAAATTTAATGATTGACAATATTTAGTCCTAGTCAAATCATTGATTCTCTCATAATATGCTGATAAGATGCAAATTGGTACAGCCTTATTGGAAGGTATTGCAGGAGCAGCTATTAAAGTGTTTCCTGGAAGCGGGTGTGGCTCAGTGGATAGAGCCCCCGTTTACCATATGAGAGGCCCCGGGTTTGCTTCCCGGCGCCTCCTTGTGAGGGCAGGCCGGCTTGCGCAGCGCCGTGGGCTGATGCGACAAGACCTCACAGCAAGGGGGAGATAAGCAGACACAGAGAAGACACGCAGCGAATGGACACAGCAGCACAAGCAGCAAGGGGGGGCGATAAATAAAATAAAATAAATAAATCTTAAAAAAAAAAAAAAATGTTTCCTATGCACATACTATGCATCACGATGATTTCTTCTCCAGATATTAGACTAGAGAAAGACAAGCCCAAGTGCATGGAAAGGCAAGACCAAAGATGTTCATGGAGAATTGTTTGGAATAGGATAAAATCATAAACAACCTAAAGTCCATCGAGACTTAAATAATGATTATGTACATGCATTCTATGAAATGCCAGTTTTCAAAAAGAATGAGCTAGAGCTATCAATGCTGATGAGGAAAGGTTACCAAGACATGTTGAGTGAGAAAAAAATGTGGTAAAAAAAAAAAGAATGAAGTTTGAACTCACATTAGAAAATTTGCTATTTTTTCTAATTTTCTATATGAGTATATATTTAGGTAGATACTGTGACAGTTTGATGCTGGATGGACCCTAGAGAATCGTGTCCTTCGAGCTAATCCATTCCTGAGGATGTGAACCTATTATAGGTGGGAACTTTTGATTAGGTTGCTTCAGGAGGACATGACCCAGGATAAGCCTCGATCCTCTTACTGGAGTCCTTTATAGACGGATGAACACAGAGAAAGGAGGACATGACCCAGGATAAGCCTCGACCCTCTTACTGGAGTCCTTTATAGACGGATGAATACAGGGAAAGAGACACGGGAGCTCAGAGAGAAGCCCACAGAAGCTGACAGGGAAAGCCACAGATGGAGCGTCCAGAAGCTGAAAGCAGCAGAGCCTGGAGGAGACGGCGGAGACCGGCAGACGCGGCCACGCGCCTCCCTATGCGACAGAGGAGTCCAGGACCACCTGCAGCCAGTCTTCAGGGAGAGAGCGTCGCCTGGCAATGCCTTGATTCAGACGCTTTTCTCAGCTTCAGAGCTGTAAGCCTACAAGCCAATGAAGCCCTGTCGTGAAAGCCAGCCCATTTCTGCATTACTGCTCCTGATACCTTTAGCAAAGTGAAACAGACGCTTAGAAAAGAGTTTGGAACCATAGAACTAGTAGATGCTCAGTAGTTGAAT
>JAQZBX010090060.1:0-12554 GCA_029593785.1 Cabassous unicinctus
GAGTGAAACTTTGGTTTTCTCTAGAATGGGGGGGGCGGTATTTAACTCATCAGGTAATGTTAGAAGAAAGGGCTTTTTTAAAAACGTTGACTAGAGACCAGCCTTCGGGAGACTCGAGTTCTTTTATAGGGCCCTTTGTGGCCTTGAACCTCCCTCTCATCCCACAGTCATCGGTCACTTCTGCCTTGCCCTCCACCCCTGATTGCTTGTCCTTCCTGCTCATAACAATGCATTTTCTCCCGTCTGTGACTTTCCTCATCCCCCACGGCCCCCCGTCCACCCGACTGGTTCCCCAGTCGTGCTTGGTTAGGTTGGGACGCCAGCTAAGGCTGAGGGTGGGAACCAACTGAGAGGAAGAGGGACGGGCCACCAATTTCTCTCCCTGTTCCTCTGTACCTGGCAGGCTTCTCTTCAACTTGGAAACCCAATACGCCTGTTTTTTCTGTATGTTCAAATCAATCAGTCAAACCCCTGCCTCCCAAATCTCTTGCTCTTGTTTCATCCACCCACTCCTTCTTCCAGACATCCTGGGAAGAGATAGCTGGGGAATATCAGCTGCCCTCTGCAGGTCCCAGTTTTTTTCCTCTCTTGTCACCTCCCCATCTCGCTCCTGGTTCGGTCTTGCCCAATACTGAAATAAAGCCCATATTGGTATGTGTGACAGGATGCCTCAAAGGACAGCCCCACTCCCTCTGGAGCTACCGTCAACCAACTGTGCTTCCCACTTGCACACTCGTATGCAGACACAATTACAAAGCACGCTCCATGCGCCAGCCTTAGCAACAGGCCATGCCCAAGGAGATCTTCTCCCTACGAAAGGAATGCCAGGTTTAACCAATGCAATTAAAGGACCCCCCAATAAACGTGAATTCCAGAAGAACAGCAAATAGCTTTTTAGCATAACTGTGCCCTGCATATTGCAAGGGCATACTTACACTAAGAACGATTTGGTGTGTGTCTGACATCCAAATTGAACTGGGGTCTGCTATTTTTTGTGGCACCCTTACCCTAGACCTGCAATGGCCCAGACTCTGAAGGAGAGGTCTCTTCAAACCTCTCGGGAACCTTTCCAGACTGCAGTCTTCGGTTTATCAGGTGTGTTCGAATCACTCTGAAGTTCACTGGGTAAGGGAGATGGTCTCATTTTGCATCTTTCTAGAAAGTTCCTCCCCAGGGGCATTTTTCAACATTTATATACCAAGGGAGAGAATTTTCTGACAAACTACAAAGAACCCTTTTAGAACCAATCCCTGAGGCAGTGGTTTGCGAGGGGGTTTGTTTTTGTTTGTGTTTCATCACCAAGAAGGGTCACTCAAGTAATTCCTCTCATGGGACAGCTGGACCCAAGGAACATTTTTTTTAACTCCATCCAGACAGAAAAGTAGTGGGCAATCTTGGAACGAAAGCTATTCCCCCTAAAGCTCGGCCTTAACAGGAACCCCACTACACTTCCTTCACAAACACTCCATTTGGGTCTTCCTAGTCAAATATCAGCAGTTCCACAGGAACAAAAGGGCAGCTCTCCAAGAACAAAATTCTGGGCATGCATCACTGCAAGACGCCCCCCGTGCACCAGGTGGTTCGCTCACTGCACAAAGGAGACCCCCTCAAGGAGGCAGCAGGGGCTGACACCCAACCCCAAGGAAGGGATGTCGCCTCTTCTCCCCAGAATGGCGTCAGCTGGCCAAGTGTCTGCACCTTTTCCACCCCCTGTCCCAGCGAGACCATGTTCTGTAACTGCAGAAGGGCATTTTGTCAGCCTGGGGTGATACTTCCTTCCAGGAGAATTGCCCAGCAGAGGGGAAGAAACGTTGCAGAAAACATAGGTAAGAGCCAAATCTCTAGAACCCAGTTTTCCCTCATCGCAGGGCTCAATCAGGACCTCTAGCTTCC
Source organism: Cabassous unicinctus (assembly GCA_029593785.1). Classification (NCBI taxonomy): domain Eukaryota; kingdom Metazoa; phylum Chordata; class Mammalia; order Cingulata; family Chlamyphoridae; genus Cabassous; species Cabassous unicinctus. Next base: position 1,894 of record JAQZBX010090060.1, read on the forward strand.
CACAGGGACAGGTCCTTGCATGGTTCAAGGCTCTGGCGCTCACTGAAGAGGCCAGTTTTCAGGCAGCTTTCTCTTACTCAGCACTTCTAGTCACAAGAATCAGTCCACTGTCTGCAGAGGAACAGGGAATGAATAGGGCAGTGTAGGAATCCCTTGCTGCTAATGAAATATTGAAGAATCCAGGACAGCGATGGCCTGTACCATTTATTACAGAGGAGATGCTTACCACAGCCCACACACCCTGTCTTTTTTTTTTTTCCTTATTTGTGAGAGGAAAAAAATAGAATTTAGACTCCTTAAAAAAATATGAAGTGAAAAATTATCCATTAGCACAGCAAAGACCCATTTCCAGGAAATGGGTTTCAAAAGAAAATTCTTGACGTCCTGAGGTTAAACCAGGAGGTGTCGTAACTTTGAAAATGAAATATGAAAGGGCCACTGTCTCCAGGTGCACATGAGTTTGTGCCTCATTTCGTCTGTTGAGGAGGCTGGATAAAATCCCTGGTTGTGGCCCAAAAGTATCCTGGCAGTTAGCATCCTGCATTAAAATTTATAAACCACGAAAGACCTTTTTCTTACAGAAAAGTTAATTCAGGCTGCAAAGCCTGAAAAAAAAAAAAAAAGGTTTAAAAGGGATAGTCATCAGAAGTGGTTATATGGAAAACTAGAGGTAAGTAATGCTTTTCCTTCCCCTCCACCCCAAACATACTAAAAATAAAGCAACAGTAATTTCAGAAGGAAGGGAAATGGCATCAAGTATAATTTCATTTCTAAGAAGTCCCAGGAATAAGCTCTGGAGTGGCTGGAATGAACTTTTAAGGGTGACAAAAAAAAAAAATGGTAGGAATATTAGCAGGAAATCAAACCTGTGGAAAGATTGGAAAGGACGGCACTTGGTTTGGATTCTGGGCCTGCTAAGGGGCTCCCCTCTCCTTAGACTCCAGTTAGGAGAACCTGAAAGGCCCTTCTCCATCTCCTCATTCACTCACTCCCTAGTGAGCCTTTATTGAGTGCCTGCTGTATGCTGCCCTGGCCCTGAACCATCCCTTCCTCAAAGAAGACGTTGTTGATCCGCACAGAGTAGGCCAAATTCTCCCGTCTTCTCGGTAGGATTGCCAGGGTGGGATTGTTGCCTGTATTCAGTGCCCCCACCCACCCACCCAACACAGAGCCTGGCACCTCCCATGTGTACCCACTGGGTGTTCCATAAGTACTGGCAGAATGAACGAACAGCAGGCCCCATGATTCCAGCTTCACAGGCTTATTTTATCCATGTTCCAAAAGGACTTGGGTGGTGGGAATGCAGAATAGTGCAGCTGCTGCACAAAACAGTTTGGTGGGTCCTGACGAAGTTAAACAGAGAATTATCACAACCCAGCAATTCCACTCCTAGGTCTATACCTGGAAGAATTGAAAACGGACTCAGATGAATACCTGTGCACCGATGCTCGTAGCAGCATTCTTCATAGTAGGCAAAAGGTGGGACAACCTGAGTGTCCATCAGCAGATGAGTGGATACACAAAATGTGGTCTATCCATACAATGGGAAATTATTCAGCCGTACGAGGGAATGAAGACCTGATTCACACCACAATATAGAAACATAAGATTGAGTGAATTAAGCCAGACCCAAAAGGACAAATATTATGTGATTTCAGTATTATGAAATGCCCAGATTAGGGAAATCCATAGAAACAGAAACTAGACTAGAGGTTACCAGGGACTGGGAGTGGCAGGGAATGAGGAGTTATTGCTTATTGGGGACAGAGTTTCTGCTTGGGGTGGTGAAAAAGTTTTGGTAACAGCTGGTGGTGATGGTAGCACAATACTGTGAAGGTAATTAACACCACTGAATTGTACACTTAAAATGGTTACAGTGATAAATTTTATGTTATGTGTATTACCAAAATAAAAAATTGTTTTAAAAGAAGGACTTGGAGATTTGGCTCCAAAGTTGTAGATTTTTAAGGGTTGGTGGAGAAAAGAAAGAGGCAGCTAGGAGAGGGTAACTATTACAATAGATGGCTCTGGGGAACGGATGTGGCTCAAGCAGTTGAGGGTCCACCTCTCACATGGGAGGTCCTGGGTTCGGTTCCCGGTGCCTCCTGAAAAAGCAAAAAACAAACAACAAGCAAAACAAATGAAGGGACCAACTCAGGGGATCCGATGTGGCTCAGTGGTAGAGCACCGGCTTCCCACATACGAGGTCCTGGGTTCAATCCCTGGTCCCTGGTACCTCAAAAAAAAAAATTCTATTTTGATGGCCCTAACATTACGCTTCTACACAGGTTGATGGGGTGATCCCAGAGAGGTGGAGAAAGCCCTAAAAACCAGTAGCCAGCAGGCCTGGGAAATGACAGTCCCACAGACCCACGCTTGAATTTGCCCAGCCTTGTTTTCCTCCTGATTCCTAGAGTCAGACGTGACAATGCCAACCAAATGACCAGCTTCTAGAATAACGATAACAGTAGTTTTCACAGAATTTTTACCATTGACCGAGTGCCCGATTTGGACCAGGCCCCATGCTCAGTGGTTTAACCCCAGTACCTATTTATTCCACACAACAGCCCTGGATAAGAGCCATAATTTTCACTCCCTATTTCAAATACCTACTCGGTAAGGTAAAGGAATCTATATAGTTCAAACAGCTAGTAATGGCAGGGACTGGAAATCCCCTCTCTTTGGCCTTTCCTATCCATACTAGCAGAGCCCTGGCACTCGGGAACCATCTAGTGAACCTTCTGACTTGACCTGAGCAGAATCGCCAGGGTGCTTATGCTTCTGGTTACAGTCCGTCCCTCCTGGACCTCTCTCTTGACAGAGCTCAGGGGCCACCTCTGCTGTGATGCCAGGATGCCACTCGGTGCCAGATCACGTGAGGGAAACCTGAGCCCTGCAGAGCCGACGGGGTCTGGGAAGACCCGGCTTCCACCTCGCTGCAAGGTTTGCCGAATCCTCCTCCAAGGCCACGGAACTGAAAATCTAGTGAGTTTTGCAGAAAAGGCCGAGGGACTGGGCTGGCCCTGTTTCTGCTGAGGGGGACCCCACTTTGCAAAAAGGCTGGGCTCCCTCCCTCCACCTAGCCAGAGTTGCTCCTCCTCCCAGGCAGTCTGTGTTAACTCGTACCCTCCCCTAACCCTCTGTCCCCATCTGCTCCCTCCAGCTATTTGTGGACGGGTTCAGGCCTAATTTACACTGTGGTTGGATTTCATTCCATTTCTCAAGTAGACTCAAGGAAGGTTTATTTTTATTATCGTTATTCACAGACAAAGTCCTTTCTGCTTGATTACGCAAGAGTACAAGATGATTCTCTACTCAGTAGTTCCTTAAAACTTTAATACGGCCTTCTTTTTAAATTATTTCTAACCTGTTGGCTTTACCCAGCATAAACTTTATTCTGCTACCTCAACTGCATATTATATCTCTTATACCAAACTATGAAAGAAGGCAGGCTTTTCTCAAAGAAAGGTTTCTAAGTCTATGGGTATGAAAGAACCACATTTTTAATCCAACAAAACATCTATTTTAGTCTTGATACAACTGATATAAAAGTAAAAGAAGTATGAATTAAATATGTAATAAAAACTATGGTTCCCACAATTTTTCCTGAGTACATAATCCCCAGAGATCAAGAGTCCTCGGAGAGCAAGGAGGCCACAAGAGAAGCAAGAAACTCGTACTAGCTAACAATCATGGAGCATTTACTCAGTAAAAGGAGCCATCATAAAGGGGCATATTATTACCAACCTCATTCTACAGGATGGGAAACTGAGGCATGGAGAGGTTAAATATTTGCCCATGGTCATGGTTTATTTTAATTTTTTTTTTAAAGATTTATTTATTTTATTTTATTTATCCACCCCTTGCTGCTTGTGCTGCTGTGTCCATTCGCTGCGTGTCTTCTCTGTGTCTGCTTATCTCCCCCTTGCTGTGAGGTCTTGCCGCATCAGCCCACGGCGCCGCGCGAGCCGGCCTGCCCTCACAAGGAGGCGCCGGGAAGCGAACCCAGGGCCTCTCATATGGTAAACGGGTGCTCTATGCATTGCGCCACACCCACTTCCTGCCCTGAGGTTGCTGCATCAGCCCACCGCACCGCTCAGGCCAGCGTGCCCTCACAAGGAAGCCTCGGGACACGAACCTGGGCCTCCCATATGGTAAACGGGGGCTCTATCCACTGAGCCACACCCGTTTCCCAGTATATGGTTTAATAAGTGGCAGGGCAGAGATTTGAACAACAGCGGGTATAGCTTTTCCAAACCACTGGTCTATATTTGCTCCACTTAGAGGTCAAATGGGGTGACAACAACTTCCTCTGGCCCCTTCTATATCTGTTGTTGTTTTTTTTAAAGGTCCATCTTTTAATCTCTTCACATGGCCATAGAGCAGTCCGAGGAGATTGCTCGGGAAGGAGCTGTGTCTGGCCCTGGGCCCTTGATCCCATCTTACCCAGCTTTGTTTTTCCTTCAGAAGATGGTAAAGAAGATGATCTAGCCTTTGTCATATCAAGGAAGAAGATGGGAGGAAGAAGATGGCCACAAGACTAACCTAACAGTAAGACGCAGGGATGGTGGGTAGTCAGCCCAGAAAGAGGTCAAATATTTCAAAGTTGAACATATTTTTTTAGAGTTTGTCCAACCCCCATCAATGACACCATATCATCTTCTTAGTTGCCTATCTGCCCATATCTGGAGTTGCCAATTTAGAGGAAAGTGAGCTGAAAAGTAACCAAAGGGCTTCCCCAGACAGCGCTAACCACACTTCTCAAAAGAATCTCCCAGAGGGTCATTCAACACTTGAATTCCCAGGTGGGGCCTGGGCATCTGTATACTTACCCAGCACCCTTGGTGATGCTTAGTTTCAGGAGGGTTGGAGGAACCCTGCCTTAGGACAGTGGTTCCCACCCCTGATGAATAAGTATCAGAGTAACATCATTTTCTCAAAGTCAAGGTCACTTAATTAGCACGAGTGGCAAAGCCCAGATGGACCCACAGACTCCAGATGCCAGTGATGCTTCCCCTTGACCCTGGGGGCTTCTGAACCAAGAGCCATCCTATAACTGCGACAACCATGGATGCAGGCAGAATGAGCTGCTACTTGCCATGGCACTCGTGTTTACGAAAGCACCTATCAGTGGTGAAGAATAGTCTTCACTCAGCACAAATACGGCTTTCAGTCAAACCACCTGCTGCCCCTCTAACAAGTGCGGACGAGGGAATTTCCATGATGCAGAGGGCCAGCCAGCGTCCTGACCCAGCGCCGCCACCTTTTTTGTTTTTTTTAATCTTATTTTTTTTTATTGGCTTTATAGTTTCATTTTTTAAATATATTTTTATTGAAGTGTATCATTCATTCATGAACATGCATAAACAATAACTGTATAGTAAAGATTGTGAACTTGCAAAATAAACATACATAACATCATACAGGGGTCTCATACATCACCTCTCCACCAACACTTTGCACTGTTGTGAAACATTTGTTACAAACTGTGCAAAAGGATCATCAAAATATTACTACTAACTATAGTCTCTATCTTACATTTGGTGTATTTTCCCCCCCAACCCGCCCTATTTTTTAAAAATATATTTTTATTACAGAGGTTGTGAACTTGCAAAACAATCATACACATGTGTAGAATTCCCATACAAAACCCCTTCACCAACACACCACACTGTGGTGGAACATTTGTTACAGATTATGAGATAATATCAGACTGTTACCACCAACCATGGTCCATAGAGTACATCTGGCACACTTTTTCCATGTACTTCCATTATCAATACAGTACATCTTTGGCATGGATGCAAAAATATTATAGTATTGCTGTTAACCACAGTCTATAGGTCATGCCAATTATATTTTTCCCATGCTTCTCCACATTCCCACCACCCTGCAATAGTGATGTACATCTGCTCTAGCTCACAGAAGGACACTTGCTTTTGTACCCTCAACCACAATTCTCATCCGCCTCTGGGTTCACTGTGTTATTCAGTCCCTAGGTTTTTCTTTAGCTTTCTTTCAATTGACATTTACTTCCCCAGACTACCCTTTTCAGCCACAACCCTATTTATAAACCAGTTGCTACTCACTATAATGTGTTACCATCAACTCTATTTCCACAATTTTACAGTCAAGTTAAAGCTTCTACATACATTAAGCATCAGTAGTCCTTCTCAACCCTCCTCTAATCTTCTAATAACCTATACTCTAGGTTTTAACTCCATGTGTTTATTCTTCGTTCATATTAATGACACCATGCAATATTTGTTTTTATGTCTGGCTTACTTCACTTAGTATAATGTCTTCAAGATTCATCCATGTTATCACATGTGTCCCAATTTCATTTCTTCTAACTGCAGCATAGTATTCCATCATATGTATATACCACATCTTGTTTATCCATTCATTGGTTGATGGACACTTGGGTTGTTTCCATTTTTGGTGCCACTACCTTTTAAATGGGCTGGTAGCCTGATGTGGATGTCACACCTCTGGGAGGACTAGGGTGACCCTCCCAGAGAAGGAGAGACCTGCCTACCACTTTGTGTCCTCTCACCCCAGCTTATCGTACTGGCTGCAGTACAAGTTCTGTGTTTTGTCTGCCTGGGAAATCTAATGGAAAGAACTATTATTAGACGTATTTGTTTTATCAAGAAAAATGTGCTCTTAAAATGTTCAAAAAAGGATATTGCCTGGTTCCCAAGGAAAAGCCTGGAGACCCCTGGAAGAATATATATGTACACATATGTATCCATATGTGTGTGTGTGTGTGTATGTGTGTGTGTGTGTGTGTATAGCCAGGGTCTCCAGGCAATATATATATCTATACGGATATATATGTGTATGATGTACATATATACATATCTATATGTGTGTATATTGATATATATTCTGGGATATATATACAAAATATGGAACATACATATATAATGTGTATATGTATGTGTGTCTGTGTGTGTGTAACTTAGGTAAACATATATTACCAACTGAGATAGTAAAGGTTAACCTCATTTTCTTTCAGCAACTTTTTTTTATAGTAAACTTTAATTATCTCTTCATTTTTCAATTGCAAGAGATAACAAATGCCTTAGTGTTTTTCACATTTTAATGTGCACTTGAATCATGCAGGGACCTTGTTCAAATGCAGATTTCTATTCAGTAGGTCCGGGGTGGGGCCTGAGAATCTGCATTTCTAACAAGCACCCTGGAGATGCCACAGCTGCTGAGTCCTGGACCATCTTTTAGTAAGAAGATTCTAGTTTGTGGTGAATGGCCATTTGCATCACACACAACAAGACAACTGTGAAAATGAGAATATAGAAAAGAAACTTTGGAATTTGTGCAATAGTTAAAAACAATTTTCCCTGTATTAGAGATGTTTCAGGGTAAAAGTGAGACAAATTGCAACAGAATACATCCATAAGTACAGGTATTTTTGCACTATTGATGATACTCTGCTCTGAGGGCAAATGAAGGAAGCTGGGAAGAATCAGGTCACACTAACCTTAAAAATCGATGCTACCAGTCTAGAAAGGATTAAAGTTTCCCTTAAGTACATCTTCTTGAAAACTCTTGGAAAAAAATGTACAACAGCAATATTATTCCAAATAGTCTGCTATTTGGATGTTGGTTCTACTCAGTGCTTTGTTTAAATACTTAAAAATAAATCTATTTAAAATGACCCTACTTATAAGACTTAAAATATAAAATCATACCTAAATTTTGTTAGTAATAACTAGTATATAAATGAAAATTAACACATATATGCAGTTGCTGTCAAAGACACAAAGATCTATAGGGAACTCTCCCCATTGGCAAGGAGCTCAACTTTTTGTAGAACTGGAGGCCCGTAATCATGAAACACTAATTATCAGAAAGGACAGCAAAACCATCCACATGAACGGCACGGTCTATTTAAACAATAGGTTTAAAGGCAGAAATAACCAACGCAAACTGGGGAGGTCGGATTTGAGTCAACTGGGGTGGCATTGGAATCTGGCCGTGCAAGGATCCCAAAGGACATCAAAGAGGAGAGAGATGAGGAACTATATGGGGAAAAGCAAAGAAGTGGGGACAGAAATTAACCTACGTGCCAGGCACTGACACACTTGCTAACAAATAAATGACCTAATTTAATCCTCCCAAAAATCCTGTGAGGTTGGTATTTTTACAGACAAAGGCCCGAGCCCCAGACCAGTCAAATGACTAAAGACTCACGGCTAGTAAGTGATCACGCTGGCATGTGAAAATGGTTGATGTGATACCAAAGTCAATGATGGGTCCACCCTAAACCAGCTTCCCTTACATATATCTTATGGCTCTGTAAGCTGCTAACAGGAGTTAGAAAATAGAAGAATTCAGTGGTCAAATAAATTTCGAAAGCTGTTAGGATAAATAATAGTGCTAATCATATTACAAATATGAATGAACATTTATAGAAAGCATACCATATGCATGGTTAAAAAGACTTCTGATGGGTTTTATTTTTAAACATCTTCATTGAGATATTCCTATTACATAACGTTTACCCTATTTTTTTTTCCAAATACCCCCTCTCCCCACCCCCCTTCCCCTGGCACCTAACAGCTGGGTCACTTTGGACTGGTCGCTCACCATTTGAAATATCAAGGGGCAAAGCTTCTGGATGAGTCACCAAAGGAATCTCTCCGACCCCTTTTGCTATATTGTTGATATTAATTATTGTGATTTAAGAGTGTAAATTCTTTCTCTGCATCAGGCTTGAACTAGCCATGCATTGCTTGGCTCCCACGACCTACTGGGCAATGCGTGTCCAATAAAATAATAATCTCTGCCTCCTCTCATGTTCTATTAACGTGGTGGCCACGTCTGCATATCAGATAATACGGTCCCACCATTAATCATTTGCATAACGCTTTTGATTTTCCCAGGCATGTTCACATCCGTGATCTTGTTCATAGCTGGGCATCTGGACAGAGAGATTATGCTGGATAGATAGAATCCCTTTCCCCCTCTTAAGAGTCTCTGATTCTAACTCATCCTATCTCACACATCCTTAGATGACAGAGGGGGGGAAATATACCAACCCATGTTGCCATCCTTCCCATGAAAATGAAAAGGAGAGATGTAAGAAACATTCCAGGAAATCATTTACAGAACTTGGAGTCTCACAAGATGTGACAGGGTAAGGATGTTCCGACAGCACAGCGAGGCGTCAAGGTCCCCCACCGAGATGCCTGGGAAACGGTACCAATATCCACCCATGGAAGGAAATCAGGAATGGGAAGACATTAAGAGAGAAATGTTCTTCAGGAAGCCAGTTATGTGAGAATCCAAGCAGAAGAGAGGTCAGGAAACAAAGGAAATGCCCAATGCTCCGTAAAGGTTTAGCTAGCATTAGGAATAAATCTTATTGTCTTATTCAATAGGCGCTTTCTCCATGACAAGCACTGTGTTGAATATTTTATGCAACAATGCTATGGGTTATTATTATTATTATTAGTCCCAAATGAGGAAATAAGCTGGGAGTGGTTAAATAATACGCTCGGTGTCACAGAGGTACAAGAGGCAGAAATGAAATTCAAGTTTGTGGTTTTATACTAAACTATATTATATAATCAAAATGTATCTTATTATAACTTCCCATTACTAGGTAAAACATTTGAGTGGGGAAACCTGAAAAAATATCAAGTAATACTACCAAAAGTTCAATAAAATAACCTTTAATACCTTCCTGATATAGCTTTAGGGGATAGTCAATTCCATTCAATAGTCAATATTATGATTAATAAAGGGCAAAGAAAGTAGAAACTATGACCACATTGTATAATGAAAAAGTAAAGTGTTTAATAGCATACTGGCAAATGGCATTTGGTTTATAATTTTCAAACCTTACTATAGGCTTGAGGGAATCAGTGGTTCTAGCGTTTTCTTTCCTGGTTTGCCCTGCAACCATGCACCAAGAACTGAGAAGGGACTGCCTGTGCAGCCGCAGGACGTTGGTTTCGACAGTTCAGAAATTAAAACTGTGCAGCCACAGTAACACTTGCAATTTCTCACCACTAGAGGTCACTCTTATATCGCAATTTCAGAAAAGAAGCTCAACTTGCCTTGGCAAAGGAACTGAACACAAGTGTGGCTGAATTTGTATAAAGAAATTGAACAAACATCAAAAAAAAAATCAAATTTGAACCATATTTCAGATCATGTGAAGCTAAAACAAACTGTCCTTAGGAAATTCACCAGTGAGAAAGACCTGTTTTCAAAGACTTAACACTTAATTTTAAATAATTTCTAGTTAAATTTTCTACAAATTGACTTAATTATCTGTTTCATATGTTGAAAACACTAATCCATTCAAAAAGAGATGTCATGGCACAAGTCTGGGCAAGTTCCTAACCTCACTAAGCCTCAGTTTACTTATCAGTAAAACAGAGATATAGTTATCCCCACTGCATTGGGTCATTGTGAGGGTCAATTGAGAAACTGCATGTGAGGAACTTAGTACAGTACCTGGCACAAAATGAACCTGTTTTAGTTTGTTAAAGGTTGTCAAGTCAATAGAGCAGAAATGGGTTGGCTTTTCCAATTGGGATTTTTTGACTTATAAATTTACAGCTCCGAGGCTGAGAAAAGTGTCCAAATCTAGGCATGAGGCAAAGCTCTTTCCCTGAAGATTGGCT
>JAQZBX010090061.1:0-12555 GCA_029593785.1 Cabassous unicinctus
TTTTTTTTTTTTTTTTTTGGTTAATTATTTTTGGTTTATCTTCAAGTTCACTCACTCTTACTTTAGCTGCACTGACTCTAATAAACCTAATAAAGGAGTTCTTTGTTTCTGATATTGTGTTATGTTATTAAAATTTTTGTATCTAGCATTTCATTGGACACAAGCTTATTGTATCCATTTCTATGATGAAATTTCTCATGTAACCAGTTAGGTTGTTTGTCCTTTCTACTAGATCTTTAAAGCTAGTAATTGTCAATGCTCTGTATCAAAAGGCCACTAGGAACACCTGAGTTTCAGCAAGTTGGCTTCATTATTCACTGCAGTGAGGAAGAACACATTCCATGAGGAAATGTACAGTTTCTAAGTAAGATGGTGTTATAAGGAAACTTTAATAGGATTTAGGCTTTTAGTGAAGAATTAGGGAGAGGGTACAAGGAAACAAAGGTCTTTTGTAGATTGGATGCTATAAAAAAAACAGGAGCAATTCTATGACTAAATATCTCAATAAATCTTATCTATCATTTAAGAAATAGTAAAGTAAAAATAAATCTCTACTTGACAAAGTAATAGCAGTCTCATTTAGCAAGAGAGGAGGATGTCTGGTATTTTGTGGGTTGCATGGTGGCCTTGGCTGAAGGTCTTCAAGCCTGGCCCCAATTGTTCTCATGACCACTTGGAAGAGACAAAGATGACATTGAGTGTATATGCAAATGCTTTGATTCTAGGTGCCTCTGCTTTTTCCAACTGGCACGATAGACCACATTTCCCTTTAATATTTAAATAATTTAGCTGATTTCTTCATACCTTCTGATTTTCTAGTTCTGTACCTTGAAAATATAATGGAACCTCAGAATCCTTATAGGTATAGCTCATCCATTTTACTTTTACAATGTTCTTCTTCTTCATCATCTTTTTTTCTTATCCTCTGTAATTTTCTCCTTCTTCTCTATCTTCTTTGTCTATATCTACTTTTACTTCTATTTTTTCTCTGCCATTTTCTTCCCTTCCTCTTTCACTTCCTTCTTCATTTCTTTCTCTTTCTACTTCTTTTTTTTAAATCTTCTTATTGATTACAAATGCTAAAACCCTGCAAATTTTACATGCATCAACCAAGTGAATAAATTGTCAAATCTAGTGGAAACCAATTCTCCCTTGCTTCATAAATATATTCCTTCTCAGTTATTTCTGCCTCTGACTTAAGGAAGTACTTTACTGCTTCATAATATATGGTTAGGAAATCTGATAATCAGTGAGCAAAATGAAAAGATTACTTTGTTGTTTCATGCTATGTATTGATTGCTTTTAAGCAAAGACTGTCATCAGGAAACTTAAATATGAAAGCTGGTTCACTCATAATAGTGATGTGATCTTGAAAAATTACATAAATTACATTTGTCTCTGTTTTCTCATGTGATCTGTGATGATAGGTAATACTTGACTCACCTCCTGGAGTTGTTATGCGGATGTAGTGAGTTAGTACATGTGAAATATTTGTACTAACAAATAACAAATAAGCTAACAAATAAGCTAACAAGTAACAAATAAGCTGCAAAAAAGTGCTAACTGTTGCTATTTCCATTCACTCAAAAACTACACTGTGCTTACAACCTACAAATTTCTAAAAAGTTTCAAAGAACTTTAAATAAAATTAGAAAATCTCTCAGGGACCCTTGAGCTTCTTTGGCCAAAGCTACTCTCACTGACTATTATGGTCATATGGTCCCTCAGGGACACATCAATTGTCTCCCTACTAACTGGGAACTGGAGGCAAATGCATTTAGGGATTTAACCTCCAATACTAAACTTTGCCCTACTACATGCAAATCTGAGAAAATATTGCAAGGGACTCCTGCACTGTACTAATCCTGTCACCAACAGGTAAGGCTTTCTTACCACAAAACATCTTCTTAAACAGCCTCTTTATTGCCTTTAACTTTTTGCCTTTTGTTTTTTGGAAGACACATCAGAGAAAAACTGTCCCTGATCCTCAATGCCAGGAGTTTTACCAGGTGCTATTAATAAAAAAGGAAAAAAACAGAGCAATAAATCTGCAACAAGTCAATCCTTAGGTTCATGTTTACCTACCAAAGAAGCAATTCAGAGTTCCATACAATTGGAAGAGTCCTCCAATAAGGGACCTCAAACTGAGAATTCACAGAGATGCTCTAGAAGAAGACACTCTTTGTTGCTCAAACTATCCCAAGACATTTGGAACAGGTATATGACAACAGAAAATAAACAGTTTCCACCCAAGATGTTGTAACGAAGACCCTTATTTAATTCCTGTTTCCACCCAAGATGTTGTAATGAAGACCCTTATTTAATTCCTGTTTATTTATGATCATTCCTCTAATTGTCTATAACCCACTGTTGTCATCCACCCATAGTGGACCTTTTACTCTTTTCTTCTCTCATTATTATAATTGTTATGACAGCATATTCTTATTCTAATTCCATTCTTAGATTATCCCTAAGAGTTGCCACTCTCTTCAATCTTACTGACTACAGAATACACAATCCATAAACTGGCGCCATGATAACAACCTTTGCGCAATTCTGATTTCATCAAAGGAGACCACTTATACCTACATGGATAACTGACCTTAAACAATTCAACGTCTTATTTTGCTAGCATCCCTCTTTCCCAGGAAAACAAAAAATTATTATAATCTATTGATCAGATCATCATTACCATAATCCTTTGAGCAAAGTAGTGCTTTATATCATAACATTGGACTACCTTATTCTAAGAGTAATAGTACCATTCCACTACAAGAGAATTCCCCACTTGTTTTTCAGTCTCTATATTCCCCGGCTGTATATCATTATACTGGCACCTTTCTCTCCCTACTTTTCTCATTTTCCATTCTTGTTTTCTTTTATACATCTCCATTAGGAGCTACAATAGGGTTATTACTCCATATATCTTTTGGTCCTTCCAAAGCTAGTTGTCACCTTCTATCCCAGATAGGCTTTGTCTTTTTACTGCTTATCAAGGCATTTTATAAGCAATAAAATTTATGTGGGTAGGAACATATCAATGAGAGAGAAGTTGTAATAATAAACTCTACCTAATTTCACAAAATATACATGAAGTTGGGTTAATGAAAAAGTAAATATCAGAAGGTTTACTTCTCCAAAAGCAATTCCAATTGCAGAGCAGTTGAGATACAATGATGAGATAAGGTTTCTAATAATTTGAGAAAAAGATCTTTCCAAATATATTTCAAAGATATAATAAAACACATTGCTGAATGTTAATAGTTATTGTTTATTCAATTACAAAAAGTATTGATTTAGTCATAGACTCATGAGATTATATCATGTTATTTAGAACCTTTTAAAAATACATGTTAGAAACAGTCATGTTAAAAAATATATGCTTAAAATATTATTTCTTGATCAACAAAAAAATCAATATGACTAAACAAACAATTATTTGCAATGGTATCTTCCACTGTAATCACTTTCTCATTCTTTGGTTCTTCCTTGATGTTTTTTCATTATTTCAATAACATTTTATTGTTCATCATTGGAAAACAAATTCTAAACTATAGGACATGTGAAAGAAATCTACTTTCACCCTCAGACTTAAAACTTGGCAGAAGTCTGTGGAAAATGCTGAATACTGAATAATTTTGGGGAGATTAATGTGTGTATCCAACAAATAATATATTTAACTCAAGGTTTTTGATAGGGGATAGTACAAAGTAATACAAGAAAGCAGGGAAATTGTATGTAAAACAATGTTCCTCAATTGGGAAATCAACAGTACCTTGGATAATTAACAAAGTCTCAGTGGCATAATTTCCTGGTCTCAGATGCATTCAAGTTCCCAGGGTTATGGCTGAAATAGGAGAGACACTCATAAACTCCTCTCATATTCAGTGAGGCCAGCAAACACATGTGGAAGCAATAACACATTACTCATTTGAGGGAAGAGCCATAATCTCCATGATTATCAGATTAGCTCCAGTGACAATCCTTGACTCATGTTTTTTATTTAAATTATGGGAATTACAATAGTACCAATTCCAGTCTCAGCACATTATACTATACATATTAATATTCTCATTTTATAGTAATGTTTTATGTAGAAACAGTATTTTTAGCAGCAATATGCTCTTTGTAGAAAGCAAGCAATCTATTTCAAATTTTTATGATCTCTATATTGATACAAGAAATCTAAATAATGAAAGTTCTGGAGAATAAAAGAGTAAGCATTGTTTGAAAGCTTCATCTAAATATGATCTCAGCAAAGGTGGTGAAGGTCAAGTTAAGGTTATTGATTATGAATAAGTGTTTATATTTCACATACTAATAGTTTTCCATGAGACCGTCCAGTTAATCAGTAATTTGATATTAACATTATCATAATCTCCTATTAATTGCATCTATAGAATTTCATTTTTTCCATGGATATCTGTGCCTTCATTTTACCAATGCCATACACGAGACAGATATTGTTAGACTTTAAGTCTCCCCTTAAGCAGATCCTTTAACAAGGATATGGGTATATAATGTTTAAATGGTAGGTAATTCCAGGAAGCATCAATGAGGGAATCGCGAACATGAGAGAGAGAAGGGAGAAACGCTAACAGTGTGCAAAAAAGAGCAAGATACTTCTGTAAGCAAGTAAGGACAATCACTTGAGATGCTTTGAGGTGCCTGCAGAAATCTTGGAATTGTCCCAAAAAGGTTGGAGGTGCTGCAGCTTGGATACAGCCACATGCTACATCAGAGTTGGCTTATTGTGATAGAGAGTTGGGAGATACATGTTTGTGCAAGAGTGATATTTGCATTAATAGATGATTGGCAAAGTCAGAATAAAATATTAAACATTTCAACCAAGGTTAATATATTCAGAAGATACCCAAATGCATTAAGGGAAGTGTTCATTCTGATTTGTAATCCATGTTACACATCTCACATATCACAAGCAAAAAGGAAAAAATATGTTTAGGGATGGAAAAAGGATGAGACTTTCCCATACCTCTCCATAGGCCCATTATATGGCACAACTGCAATGAAAACTGTATCTCAGGCAATATGATATTGTCCATGTGTTTGAGAATCTGGCATAATGGTATATAATTATATTGAAGTACAGCTAAAGGAAAATCTTCAAAGATTATCACTAGCTTCAAAATAGTGATTTGACCATCCTCCCCAAAGTGTATATCATTCATTGATGTGTTTGTATTGTGAATTTAGTGTTTCCCTACTGAGTTAATGCACTGTATTTTACTTAATAAGGAGTGGAACATTTATAAAGGCTCATGGCCCCATTAGCTGGGTTGATTGAAAAGACTATGAGTGTTTATCCATTTTGTTTTTTTTATTTTAAAATAATATGTGTACATATCTCTGCTGATGCAAAATCACCCAAAGTTCCCACTCCTGATGTATTGTTACAGTCATTCAAGATTGTTCCTTCCTTTCTACTTTTCTCCCTCTTTTGTTCTTTTTCTTCTTTAAATGTGAGCATGTTGATGTTAATCTGACCAATCTATCAAACTCAGTTAAGAATATATGTAAATGAAATATCAAGAATAGGCAAATTCTTATGGGCAGAAAGTCAATTAAAGGTTGCCTTTAAAGTTGATGTTAATGATATGTAATAGTTTTCAGGATTTTCCCATCTATATGTATGAAATCATGGACCATAAATATTGATTATATATTAAATTAAAATAGTATTATGCTGACAATCTAGGATGAGTTGCAGAGTAGTCTCCATTTTGTGTAATCTGTAAGAGTTTTTACAAAATATGGCTGATCTCTTCCTTGAAAGTTTGGAAGTACTTGCCTTTGAAATAAATTGAAGGGGAGAAGAGTTCGGAAATAAAATATAGGGAAAATACTACCCTCAGTGTCACATCTAGTCGTCTTTATTTGGGACAGAATAAGTTATTTGTCTTGCCCATGTACGTTTTTAACAAGCAAAAGCTGGTACTTTATAAAAAACAGGCAACATCAACTTTCCCCTATTTCTTCTTACATGTTTTAACTTATACCATGATACTTCATACAGCAATATCTTGTGTTAGCTCTTGAGGTATTTGGGATGGGCCTACTGCCTTTGGAGGTTCATTTTACTTTATTGGATTAGTATATTTGTACGGTTAACTGGATAATTTTTGATGGTCCATTAAGAAATACATTTTAATAATTTACACTTGTCTTAAATTATGTTAAAAAATTACAACTAGAGAACTAAACCCATTTTTTCCAGAGGTGTCATTGCTTAGTGAAAGCTAATGAGGGAATCCCTGCTAAAGCTTCTTTCTCAAAGTGAATTAAATATATATGCAGGATTTAATTGATATTCAACACAGCAAAAAAAGGAAGATAAATTCAGATAATTTGTGCATGTCTCTTGAAAAAACATACCCACCAAGAAATTTTAAAATACTTTCTAATTTAGTTAGAATAGCTATAAAGACAAAACAGGAATTAAGACTATAGCAAGAAGCACAGTGAAAGGAATTAAATATGCAGGCAAACTAAGAAACTTGCATCATAAGGAGTCTAGTAAAGGAATCTACCACATAATATATCTTGAATAACATATACTACAGAAATTTCAGGAACATCCCAATTCTACACTTCATTAGCATACCTGTGACAACAATTGTTTAAGATTGAAAGCCTCTAAATAAATTGCAGTTTTTCCCCAAAAGACAGATGAGCTTGGAAAAGTAACTTCATCCTTCCAAACCAAAGAGTAACTAAGATTTAACAGTTTTCAGGCATATCATGTTCAAATTCATCAACACAGTGTTCCTGAAGAGTGCTTATTTATAAGAAGCATTAGATATTTTATTATACTTATATTCATTATATATTACAATATATGAAGGATGCATACCATTAAAATATGACTTTTGATTTAATTTAAATGAAACAAAGTAAATAGTTATATAGTTATTATTCATTTGTTTCCTTCATCAAAACATTGAGCAATGAATAGGTCCAATGCCATTAGCTCTTTGTATTTCCTCTTTAAGTTATACATATGTTTGCAATATGACACTAAATATATTGTAAAATATGGTTCTATTGAGATTAAACCCAAAGAATCCTAATATTCTATGCTATTAGGGACCAAAAAATTCATCTTTGTTACCGCATTCTGCTTTTGGTCATCCAAGCAAAGTAATAGTATATTTTGCTTAAATTGCACTGAAATTCATGGCACCAAAATTTCTTGGCACCACGTTGTAGCTCTGATATATTTGTAGATCAAGATGTTGATTTATAAATGAGGACATATTTTATAGAAATAAGGTCCCACAGAGAAATTCTCTATATTAATATAAGGCTCTATAAACATGATAGAATAAAAATGAAGATGTTTAGCCATTTTATCCAATTTGCTCTTCAAAGGACCAGTTC
This sequence comes from Cabassous unicinctus, assembly GCA_029593785.1. Classification (NCBI taxonomy): domain Eukaryota; kingdom Metazoa; phylum Chordata; class Mammalia; order Cingulata; family Chlamyphoridae; genus Cabassous; species Cabassous unicinctus. Next base: position 7,399 of record JAQZBX010090061.1, read on the forward strand.
TGTTTACTAGTATTTCCTTCCTCTTAAAATGGTTATGTTTATGTGTAGCTGATTTCACTTTAAGATGAGATATATGCTAGAAAGAAAAAAATATTTAAGGCCTGAATTAAAGAAAAAACATAATCTATCTGGAAGACTCAAATAATATCATTTCTTCTAGTCATATAAATCAGAAAACTAAGTAGCAGATGACAGTGAAAATAGTTAATACAAACGCTGAGCTTGTGAAGAAGGAAAGCTATGTTAGCAGCTACCACATATTATTAAATGGCTATTAGGAGTAATGAATTTTCTTTTCCATCACCTTATGTAATCTACATAACACCATGAAAACTAAATAATTAAGCATAATCTTATAGATGAGAATGAAAACTGATAACCAGTTGGACTTATACATTGATCAAAGCCACACAATTAGCTACTAGCAGAGACTGGATTCAAGTCAAGATTTCTCTGACTCCACACTCTAAGCTATTTTCACTCAACCATATTGCAATCCTATTGTGACCTATGAAGATTCTGGTATTTTTATCTTAAGAAACAACATAAAATATATCATCACCTATTTGAATTCTTTTTTGAAGGTAACAGACCAGGAAATTAAAACAAACAAAAAATAAAGTGGCCTCTAGAACTATTAGTTAAGCTAGAAAATAAGTTTAAAATATGTATACCTTCCTCTATCAGAAAAAAAAATCTCAAATTGGCATATACCGAAAAGTCAGTTGACATTTAATAATCTCTCTATTTACAATTTTACCTAATTTTAAAATGTGCTCCTTAATTTCCAGTTTCCCCATTCTGACTATTATTTCATCACAAATATTAAATATATTTCTAATTTACATCTATTGAAATGAATATATAGACAGCCCTTCCTGTTTTCCCTGCTATGTTCCAGGGAATGCATGCTGTTCAACTTTTAACACAAATCTAAGTAGAATAGCCATTCTCTAATTTAAATATTAAAGTATATATTCCTGTTGGAGATTCAGGCTTATAGTTTCTAAGATATTTTGTAAGTGATGAAAAACTCTTCCTTTTACCTGTGGAACTGAACTGCTCATTCAATTAAGGTAAGAATATTTTACTAGCTTGTTAAGCCCTTCTTAAAGTCTCCAGGGGATTCCCCAAAGAAAAAGGACACTGTTTTCTGGGAGGAAAAAAAAAACAGGAACAAGATGATGTGTTTTTGCCTTTTTTATCCCTATAGTAATTAAGTGAATGTTTCCGGAGCAGTGAACTACATGATAAAAATGGTTATGTGAATGCACTTTGGATGAGAAAATTTGGCCTCAGAGAACTTAAGTGTTAACCCATATCTGAGCTTAATATATAATTTATGTATCATATTTCAAGATTATTTACATATTGTTAAAACATATATTCATGTATTTTTTCAGGTATTATTTTAAATGCGGGGCCAAAGAATGTTCTTCATTCAACAAATGTCCACATGTAGAGCATTATTCCAGAACAATTTACTTTCTATTATTGAGTAAATCATCATATTGCTATTTTCAACCGGAAGATAATTGGAGCATATTCCCCTTGAGACATCTCCTGTTGGTTCCAACAGCTGAGTAAGTGGATTTAAACAATCTAAATAAAACATTTTTATAGTGTAAATTTCAAATGCCTTTGTTGTGCCACACATAATAGGAAATTTCAGATAAATTGTGTAATATTTTAGGAGATAGAATGCAAAACATTAAGTTCAAATATGCTATGAAAACCCTGGTACTAAGTAAGCACTTTAGTACTTAACAATTGCCTGGGTGACTAGTATACATCCATCACAACCTGTTTTGTATATAGTTCTAATAGAAACCAGAGCCCCATATTTATGAGAAAACAATAAAGAAAAAGAAAATATAAAATTTATGTTTGTAGCGGTCAATAAGAATACTCAAAATTAGGTGCCTTTTATCTTCCTACTGAAGAAGGCAGCCCTGTTCAAAGTAAGAACAATGGAAGCAGTTACTAAACTTAAATGGTCATGAAAATTTATCAACAGGGGGAAGAAACTTTCAACACTCAGTGGTTTATATTTTGATATAATGAGTAAAATAACCAATAATTATTTTAAGTATATTTTGCTAGCTGTCTAATCTAGATGTCATTGCAGTTTACTAAATGTTTCACAGTGTCTTAATGGTAATCTCTTTGATTCATAGTATTTTTCTCTTGTCTTAATGGCTAAAACACATTCATATACAACTGGAATCATGTTTTGTTTAATTTCATTTTGTGGCAATGGGTTTTTTTAGAATTTATATTTATTTTTGTGTCTCTGTATGTACTTTGAATAGTTCTAAGAATTTGCCCCTTTCATCTAGGTTATCTATTTTGTTGGTGTATGGATGTAAATAGTATCCTTTTATAATCTTCTTTATTTCTGTGGGGTCAGTTGTAATGACTCATTTCATTTCTGATTTTTGTTATATACTTCCTTTCTGTTTTTATTTCTTTGTCTAGGTTTATTGATGTTATTAATCTTTTCAAAGAACCAAATTTTGGATTTTTTTATTTTCTCAATTATTTTTTTTGAGGTACCAGGGGCTGGGAACTGAACCCAAGACCTCCTATGTGGGAAGCCAGTGCTCAAACACTGCATCACATAGGCTTCCCTGAGTTGGTTTCTTCCTTTGGTTTGTTTATTGTTTGTTTTTGTTTTTTCAGAAGGAACCCTGACCTCCCACATGGGAGGCAGGAATCAAATGCTTGAGCCATATATGCTCCCTCACTCTGTCTCTATTGTTTTTTTTTTAAACAAATCACTTTTATTGGTACATATTAATAAAGAATACAATTCATCCAAAGTGTACAATCAAAGGTATTTCATTTAATCACATAGTTGTGTGTTCATCACTTCACTCATTATTAGAGCATTTTCATTCTTTCAATAATAATAATAAACAAAAAACAAAGAAACAAGAAAATTCCTCACCTCTCAATCTCTGTATGCTTCCCCTATTATATATAGTTGGTGTTTCTGGCTATTCAATCCAAAGTTTATTAATCAATCACTTTTAGTATAATCAAAATGCTGTAAATTCATTATCTAAAATACTTTAGAACAATTTCATTACTCCAAAAGGAAAGACTCCAAACCCCTTAGTATTCCTTTCTCAGATCTATATAACCACTAATCTCATTTCATCTTTATAAATTGATTTATATTTACATTTTATATAATTTTTTATTCTCTATTTCATTTATCTCCCTTGTAATTTTGTTATGTCTTTTCTTTTGTTCATTTTAGGTTTAGTTTGCTTTTCTTTCTCTCTCCAGTTGTGAGGTTAGGTCTCTGATTTGAGATCTTTCTATTTTTATTGTAATCTATAAATTTCCTTCCCATCACCACCTTTGCTGCATCTTGTAAGATTTGGTATCTTGTGTTTACACTTTCATTTGTCTCAAGACATTTTCTAATTTTCTTTGTGATTTCTTTTTGACCCATGTGTTGGTTAACAATACATTGTTGAACTTCCACATATTTGTGAACATTACAGTCCTCCCACTGTTATTTATTTCTAGCTTTATTCCATTGTGGTTGGAGAGAATATAGGACATTGTTTCACTATTTTTAAATTATTTGTGTCTTGGTTTGTGACCTAATACATAATCTCATGGAGAATGTCCCATGTGCATTAGGGAAAAATGTGCATTTTGCTGCTGCTTGACTTAATATCCTCTAGGAGTGTGTTGAAATTAATTAGTTTATAATGTCATTCAATTATCCTATTTTCTTATTGAGGTTCTTTCCAGGTTTTCTATACATTTTTTAATGTGGTGTATTGAATTCTACTACTTTTAATGTAGAACCATTTATTTCTGCCTCAAATCTGTCAATATTTTTTCATATATTTTGGGGCTTTACCATCAAGTTCATATATATTTTTAAGAGTTATATCTTCTTTTGTAATTGACCACATTGTCAGTATATAGTAACTTTCTTTGTCCTCATAACAGTTGTGGAATTGAGGTCCATTTTGTCTATTTGTTTCATCCTTTCACTTTCAGCTTTTGAATTTAATATGAGTCTCGTGTAAACAACATAGAGTTGGGTCTTGCTTTTTTTATCCATTTTACCAATTCTGCCTTTTGCCATGAAAATTTAATCCATTTATGTTTAAAATAACTAGGGATAATAAAAGACTTTCTTCTGCCATTTCACTATAAGGTCTTTTTCTTTTTTGTTCCTTGATTCTTCCATTAAAACCTGCTTTCTTATGTATTTAAATTTTTGTATGGAATCATTTTGAAACCCTTCCCATTTTTATCTGTATATATTTTCAACTATTTACTTTTTGATTATCCAAGGGCTAAATCTTTAACATTCTTCTTTGGTTTGATATCAACTTAGTTTCAAAACCATATATATAAACTGTTCCTACACTAATCCATTTCCTCAACATTTTTCTACTTTTACAAAATACACTTATATAAGTTTTTTGGCACAAACCATATTAGTTTTTATTAATTTGTGTTTTAGGATCTGTAGAATCTAAAAAGTGGAGGTATATAACAAAAAATACGATACAATATTACTGATATTTATAAGTACCATTGTGTTTACTATTACCAGAGGTCTGTATTTGTTTATACCACTTTGAGCCTCTGTCTAATGTCTTTTCCCTTCAGTCTAAACATCTCCCTTTTATTTTTCTTGCAGGGGAGGTCTAGTAGTGACAAGCACTCTCATGGTTTGTTTATCTTGGAATGTCTTAATATTTTCTTCATTTAAAAAATATAGTCTCACTGGATATAAAATTATTGGTTTGCATTTTTTTCTTTCATCCCTTTAAATGTTTTGTCCTGCTGCCTTCTTGCCTCCATGGTTTCTGAAGGGAAAATGACACTTAATCCTCAGGGACTCCCATGTACATAACACATTGCTTTTCTCTTGCATCTTTCAGAACACTCTCATTGTATTTGGCATTCAGCATTTTGACTTCTATGTGTGTGGGCATGTTTCTCTTTGAGTTTATCCTCTCTGGGGTTCATCAGGATTTTTGACTGTGCATATTCCTGTCTGCTTTTCAATTTTTGATGTTTTCTGCCATTATGTGCTTGAATATTTCTTCTGCCCCTTTCTTTTTTTCTTCTATGATTCCAGTAATGCATGTATTGGTATGCTTGATGGTTTCTCAC
>JAQZBX010090062.1:0-12553 GCA_029593785.1 Cabassous unicinctus
GAGGTGGAGTGGACATCACCTTCCAAGTCCCCTCAGGATGGGGGTAGGAGCTGTGGACTAGAGTGGACTTGGTGGTGTTCTGTTGTAGACATATTGTGATTCAGGCAATGGAAGAAATTGTAACAGTGAGGTGGAGCCGGTGGCCACTGGACATTTTTGGGGCAGGGTGAGGAGGGGCAGTTGAAATGCTCGGGCTTTTCAACATTTTTAAATTAATCAAAAGCTAAGAATAGAGGATTTTTAAAATAAAATATTTTAACTCACCATTTTGTCTTTTGAATAATTTTGAGTGATTACTAATATAAGGCTTTAAAATTATTGCTTAAATTTTCTCCAAAGCTTATATGTATTCCTCAGTTCTCCTTGTCAAGCTTCCAAATGAGCTATAGTTTTTCTCCTGTATTTATATTATTAACCACAATCCTCATCTACTGGGAAAAAGATTGTTATACATGTGATACAACAGTGTAACATTTTTGTAGCAAAAGCAAAGTTGGTACTACATTACTGCTAAAGGTAAAAATTAAGAAAAAGAATATGGGGTTTGGTTTTGTGAGATATAAATATGATTAAGCATTTTGTTTCTCTTCATTTTTTTCATTAATAAGGAGACCTTGACTATGTCATTTAACTGGATCTGTGTTCCTCTGTGTGTCTTTATGAATACTAAAGGAACAACTGAGTTAGTAGTTGGAGTTGGAGATAGAAGTGCTGGGACAGAACTTTTGGGGAGTAATGCTTTCATAACTTGTTGAGTTGCCTTTTTCTGTTGTTACATTTTTTTGAATTTGAAATAAAGTTCTTTGAAAAAAAAATTTTAATTGTTATTCTTATTCCCAGATCCCTTTCTTGGTTATTAGATTAACCCTTAGGTAACCAACTTAATGTTGACTAGGACACTCTTATTGAAGAGTTCAAGCCAAAAATGCTAGTCTTAATTTTATTTTTGGTTCTATTATGAAGGATCCAACTGGTCATTTCTCTAACCAAATGCTTTAAAGTTTAAAAAATGTTCCAAAACTCTTTTTCCCACATGTTTTGTTAGTATGAGTCTGATTTTCACATACAAAGTGAATCAGTTCCATAGTGCTCAGTTTACAGAACATTTTCGTGAGAGATCCCATTTTTAGCCAAGTCACAGCTGAGCTTCACTTTCAGCTAATTAGTACTTGTTCTCAAATTGGGCAGTTCTAACCCAACTAAGAGATGAGGTGCAATTTACTTCTTCTCTACTCTCCTAAAATTAACTAGGCTTTAAAATGTGAATGCCCCTTGTTTCCCCCTTTGTTTGCTTTTGGTTCAATCATAAAGAATTCAACAGAACTCAGAGTGTTTCAACATATCTCGCTATTCTGATTTTAATACAGTAAAGGAGTACTTCCTTTCAAAAGCTCAGCTTTTTGGTTGCCAAGCGGCCATTGATTTGTCATAACTAATAATATTTAAAAGGATTCATGACTATCAAACATACAATACTTTTCATATTCCTGGATGTAGAGAATACTGGCCAGCTAAGAATAAATATAGTGATTTGCCCTATCAATAAAATCAAGGAGAACATTTCTTGATATTAGGAGAAGAGGGTATCTGTCTATTCTCTCTACAACCACTGTTATAATGATCTTAGAGAATAAAGGAGTCTTTGGGAGTTATACAATTTGATACCCACAAAACTGGAGAAGGCCCAGGCACTAGAAGATCATTTTCCCTGAAGAATAATGACATGAACCAGGAATAAGATATAGGTTTTCCTTGAAAGGTCCTGACAAAACTTCCATTAACTTTGTTAGGCATGGCCTTTGAATCCATACTTTATTATATAAGGAAATTTCAAAGAGTATGCAACCAATTAATTAAATACGCTAAATTTAAATGACATTTAAAAATAAGAAATAGCTTTGTTTTTCCTTTAACCACTGCTTCAGAAATGCTCCATCAGATCTCCCCTTCCCTGCCCCTGGATCCTCTAATTTTCCTGTGACTCTGCATACAAAAAAAAGCTTCCTACTGTTCGTTAAGACCCCATATCAAGTGTTAAACAGTGCAATGCGGTCTATATTAAAACTTACGTATTGTGTCTAATTTAAAGAGCTTCCCTTCCCCTGGTCATGTCTGGTCTGAGACTTGGAGGCCTGCAGATGGAGAGCAGGAATCGTCCACTCTTTCACTCCCCTTTACTCTTCCACACCAACCCTCCACCTCTGCCCTGGAACTTCTGGGGCCGGGTCAGGGGAAAAGGAGTCTGTGGGAAAGGACCTGAAGTCTCTTTTATTGTCTGGATTTGTTTGCCCTTTCCTTTTCTGTTGATGGCCTTTGTGGGGCAGGTGTCAAAATGGTGTCTTACTCATTGAGAATATTTGTGGGTTTTTTAGATACCCTGTAAGGGCATCTGCATTTCACATGCCTTTGATTCCTGCACTGGCTGTACAGCTTATAGCCGCTCAGTGCTGTGGTATCCTCTTGGGCCAAGAATGTTCAAGATAGCTCAGACCTTACATGGTATCCGCTTGGCCTCTTTTGCCTTTATCAGTGATGGTGGTGCAGGTTTGCTATCACACCTACCATTGATGAGACAAGAGAATTTCATTCTCTCTGAAATTCTGGGGTCTAGTGTAAATTACTTTCTGGAATTCTCTCACTATCTGCTGCTCTGGTGGCAGAACAGCGGGTCTGTGGGGTTTGCATCCAACCAGGGGGTGAGATAAGAAACAGACCTCATTTGTACCCCTAGACTCTTGGAGACTGCCCCTTTACTTGCATAAGAATTCAGGGGAGGGGAAGCTACAGAACTCTACCCTTATGGATTTCCTCCGCCCAATAAACATACTTTTTTTTTTCTTTTTAAGCTGGATGCATGGTGAATAAAGGTCACTAGACTTCTATACCATTTTAATAAGTCTTGCAAAGCTGTGGCTGGCACTTCACATTTAGAACTTGTTGGTACTAAATACCAATTTCCTGAGGTTTGGCCTTTGTTTGAAATTCTAAGAGAATGAAAAATTGTACTTCAATATATTACTATAAAGGCAACCAGAAAATGAGCAATTTTTCCACAAGAAACAATATCCAAAGTTATGATTGCTATTCTCCTTGAAGTCCACAGATTTTACTCAGATGCATTTTGTTTTTTAGGTTGCTATCTGGATGGGAAATTCAGAGTTGGTGCAAGGTCAATGGTTACATCAGAAAAATGAAGCTATTGAGAGGAATGGTGTGCTGTGGCTGACAGACAAACAAAACCTAGAAAGTCTAGAAAGTAATCTGCAAAAGAAAAAATGGGAAACAAAACATTTTTTCCATACCCCCTCCTTTTATCTTACAAACATGCTCAAGGTTATTGTAACTTGTGTTTGGCTGGATCCTCTAGGAAGCAGATGCCATGTGAGATAAGGTGTCCTAGAAATTTCTTAGGGAAAATGCCTAAAAGGGAAAATGGGGAAGAAGCCCTGGGTCAGAAAGGAAGGGAAAGCCATCAGATTGTGACGCAGGTCTGACTCTTGTGAAAGAGAGAGGGGAAGCAAGAAGGTCAGGTGTCCTTCTTCTTAGACTGAAGTGCAGTTCTTAGAAAGTTCAACGCCGTTGGTTGTTCTTGAGGTTAGTTGCCCATCTGAGAATCATATCTGCTTTAGGTTCCCGCCAACCTACAGTCATTGTCTGGGAGCAGCCCATGGGAAGCATGGCCTCAAGAAGGCAGTAAAGAATTTCAGAGCATGGCAGCTGGCTATCAATCAATTATGCTCATAGCAGTTAGTGATCTGAGAGGTGCAATTGCTCAGCCACCTCACACCCTAAACAATGAATGAATGAGTGAATGAATGACTACGTTTCTGTATCTTTGCTTAACCATTAAACTATCTTCCAATCTTATCTTTCCTTCCATGCCCTGTTTCCTGAAATATAAGTACACATCCATTATTATCACATCCATGCTTCCCCTGTATTCCTTCATCCATGGCAAGCTGGTTTTTCCTCTCCACTGAAAGAGCTCCATTTGAGACAGTCATTGACTTCCCAATTATCCTATTCCCAAAGTTGTGAGAGTTTGGATCTCATAAATAAAATCAGTCAGAAATGATTGTTGTGAATATAGAGTTGTGGGAACAGCCTAAAATCTGAGAGGGAGGGGTGAGATAAAAATTTCAAAGTCTTAAGAGATAGAGGGAGGAAAAGATGGAGGCAAAGAGGTTAAAGAAAAGTGTGGAATTGAAAAATAATTTCTGGGATACTGAAAAATCTTTTCAGTCAGTCTGAGATAACCCAGGGACTTCTTGGCAACAAGTGAATTAAAAGAAAAAAAACAATAAATAAATCTGCCATCTTCTGGATGGCTTCAAATTTCTCAGGAAGAGTTCAGCAAAGACGTTAATAGAGGCAGTTGATTGGTTAGGTTGGCTGTCTGTGGCGAGAGGAATCAGGAGGCTGGGGGACAGATGGGGAAATAATGATTCAAAGTACTTTTTGGATCTTGAACCATGTGGATTTATCATGCTTTGCTGTTTTAATATTTGAATATTTTTCTTTGGTATTCTGACACTTTAAAAATGTGTGCATCTGGGAGATTTTATTATTCTATTTCCATAGATGTCTTAATTAATGTATATGTATATATATAGTAAGATCTTATTCATCCAAATTTCAACTACATAGCCCCCTCAACTTTCTAGAACATTGCTAAGAACCAGGAAATAGCAAAATAAGCCAGCAAGCAGACAGAATACATGCCTCAAAGTCCATGCACTAAATAAAGCTTGGGCACTTCACTCATAGGAAGTCTATCAGACTTCCTTCAATCTGTTTTTAAAATTGATTTATTTGAGCCAAATATCAAGCTTGATAAAATGATTTACTCATCAGAAGGAGCAAGAACTACTGAAAGTACTGAAATGTATATTAGCTCACAATCTGAAAGGTACAATGGGGGGAAAATCTCTATAAAGCAGACCCAAGGACTTAAGACAGTAAAAAACGGGTTTTGTGAAATTGGAATATTAAATAATTTTACTAACCATCTTGATTTGCTAGAGCTTCCACTTTATCCAGGGGATTACAAAGAAAAAACAGAGACTAAGTGATCCATGCAGACACACACCAATGGCCCTTTGTGGTGCTGATAGAGACCAATGCCCCTGCTGAGGGAAGGACGAACTGTAACAAAGAAATAGGGCTGACACCAGCAAAACCTGCTGATCTTTCCCCAGATGGCCACAATCTTACACCAACATCCTGGTTGCTAATTAACGAACTGGGCCTCAAGGACACCCATGAAAATAGAATGATACATTTCAGAGAGATAACGTTTTAGAGCATATTTTAAAAATGCTTAACTGAAGATATCACCAAAGATGACAGAGTAGCTGATTAGAACTTCCTTTTTATATTCAACACAATAAAATATCAGCATAAAGTCTTAATAACTGAAAACATCAATATTTAAAATTGACAGAATATTTGCAAAATGAGGCAAGAAAAAAATTCTAGCACAATTAAACAATTTCATAATGCACAAGAGCTCAGAAGATTATTCTAATTACTCTGCAATGGAATAACTCCAAAAATTACAATCAAAATGTAAAGAAAGGATAACATCTATTAGCAAAGAAATGAGAGGAATTATAGCAGGAATTGATCTGGGTCAGGTTAGGATAAAAGTGTTGGTAACATAATGATTACCTATAATAGGGTTATTATTATAGCCCTGTAATAAGGTAATTAATAACATTGTTGGCATATTCTTCGGCCTAGCTATCCATTTCTAGGATTCATTCTTCTAGATATACTTACACAAGGGTATAGAGATATACATTCAAGGATGGTCACTGAAACTTTGCTTGAAATAATGAAAAGTGGAATCAACTTAAATGCCAACTAAAAGGGGAGTGATTTTTAAACAAATTATGCTATATCCATACAATGGATAGTCATTAGATAGAAGGAGCACATTCTATGTGTGCTGATACATACAACTGAGTTCTTTAAAATAAAAAAATTCAGAACATCATGTAAAGTATTACATATTTTGTTTTTAAAAATCTGTGTGTGTGTGTTTGTGTTAGGATATGAATGGAAAATTGGTTGGAAAGAAACACATCAAACTATTATATCAGCTGATTGGCAATTTTGGGAATGGAGCATGTTTTACTGAAAAATAAAATAAACAGACTTTAAAAAATGGGGTGCAGAGCAAGTTTATTAAGCTAAGTTGCATTAATGCAGGAGCAGCACCAAAAGAGGCTTCTGCTCAAAAGGTGGAGTTGGGGGAGCAACTTATATGGCTGCTTGAGACAAAATGAAGGTATGGTGGGCAATGGGGAGGGATAAAGGGAATGTGGTCCATGCTTGGTATGTGTTTTCCGTGCATTCTGTGTGTTACAAAGCTATGGGGCTGTTTGAGCAGGTTGTCCTAGAGGCCCGGTTTGTTAATTAGCAAGCAGGATGTTGATGTAAGGTTATGGCTAGCTGGTGAAGATCAGCAAGCCTTGCTGGTGTCAGCTCGAACTCCGTTACAGTTCTTCCTTCCAGGCTGGACAGGGGTCTTTATCAGCACCGCAAAGGATTATTGGTATGTCAACCTGCTTCATTTCACCTCCATTTCTTCTTAATAACTCCCTGGATAAAAAGGAAGCTCAAGCAAATCAGGATGGTGAGTAAAATCCTTTATCATTCCAAATTTCACAAGGAAAAGACCAGAAACTCACACTGTACTTTATGCATAGCTGTATTATTTTATTTTTTAAAATGCTTAAAAGGGGATTATTGTTTTAAACCCTGAAAAGTTCAGTTGATGTGATAGACAAAGAATCAAACCCAAACTAAACTGAATTAAAATAAAGAGATCAAAATGACTGAACTTGAGAATGGAATATAATCATGCATCTTGGGTTTAAAGAGAGTTCTTAAGTGTGTAGTGTCAAATCAGTAGAAGTTATTATAATGATAGTGAAGGGGGCAGCACCCCCTTCCCTTGGGAAATGTTTCTTTCCCTTCTCTAAACATTTGGCTTAAAGGAATATGCAATTTTCTTTCCAAGTGTAGCAGTTTGGCATTATTTATGAACTTCAAAAATAGATATTAGATTATGTTTATGAACTCCTCTGTTCCTCTGGGCATATGAGATTGGATTGGATTCAGAGGTTTCACTTTTACTTGATTACATAATGATTAAGGCTTTGATTGTGCCAGATCAGCAGGACGTTGAGTCCCCGCCCCCTTATGGGTGGGACTTATAGCAAAAACAACAGGGCAGAAGAGAAAGTTGGAGTTCTGATCCTGGAGCTCAGGAAGTAAGTACACAGAGAAACAGAGAGGTGAGGAAAGAGAGAAGGCTCCATTAGACATGGCAGAGGCCCTGGGAACAGAGAGGAGCCATTCGCCTGACAGTTTACAGCTGGCCTTGTGGAGAGAGCAAAGCAGCTGAGCCGGGAGAGAAATGAGCCCTGGGAGAGAAGCAAGACTTGTCCCAGCCTGCAGCAGAGATTGGAAGAAGCTGAGACCATGGAGCCTTGGGAGGAGGAAGACTGAACCCTCACAGACATCGCCCGCCATCTTGCATCAACAGGTGGCAACAGACTCTAGGTGAGAAAGTACGTCTTATGGTACCTTGAGTTGGACTCTTTAGGGCTTTGTGCCTGTAAGCTTCTACCCCAAATAAATACCCTTTATAAAAACCAACCGATTTCTGGTATTTTGCATCAGCAGCCCTTTGGCTAATACACTAAGTCTGTGCTCCTGACCACAAATGAGGCTTTAAAGGTGAGCATACCCATACCTGGCCAGCACTGTAAGCACCACCACATCAGCACAGTGTAATGGACGATGCTGACCCAAGCAAGACCAACTGCAGCTCTTCCTCAGCATTTTCAAACTGCACTTGGAGGAGAAGGTGAGTCATTCCTGCTTTGATCGTGGGAATCAGGGAGTGTGTGTCCCTGGAGATGTTACCACGTAAGTGGATGAAGCCAGGTACAGAAGATAATGGAGCCAATATTGAAAAGAAGCTGTGATGAGCTAACATATTTGTTTACATCCACCTTTATTTCTCTGGAAATAGAATCATAATACACAAATCTAAAAAAGAACTGATAATATTTAAAAGACTACAGAGTAAGATGACTACAACTTTTAGAACCTAAATCATAAACTCCTGGAATGGGGCAATATTTCTAAGTTCCTAAAGAAAACCTATTCCCCCAAAGGCCTTTTTCCCAGTTGAGTGATCATTCATTTGGAAAAAAGGTAGAAATAGTTTCCCCAGGTTCAAAGGCAACATTTCTCATCTCTAAATAACATGAAAAAGATATTTTTAGCAACTTTCTATGTAGGAAAATCATTTTAAAAAGATATAATTGGGCATTTTGACAACTACTGGATTGATGTCTTAATCAGTACAATGCTAGATTCAAAACCATATATAAAGTTAAAAAAAAAAAAAAGAGACTGCATGAAACACATTTAGACATGGAACAATTTAGTGCAAAACATGTCAGAAAAAGGAGTTCAACGTTTCTATTTTCTGTGTTTAATATAAATAGAAGTAAAAATGTTTTTGTTCGTTAACCTTGTAGAATTGAGTTAAATAAAGCTATCTTCAGCCAGTTTTAGAAGAAAACAGTACATGAAAAGGCCGTCTATGTATAAAAGGGCATAATTATTAAAGCAAAACAGAATAATAAGCATAGGAGGGAGAAAACAATTCAGTAGGGAGGATTTCAGCTATAACTACCATCTCTCAAAAAGATAAAATTTACCTATAAAAAATGTCATTCTGTATTTAAAAGCATACCCAACTTATCAAGTTTATTAAAATAGATGAGCTAAGGCACTACTAAATTACAGGGAAAGTATAAAAGATATTTAATATAGTAGGAATCAGTGCATGATTTATTAAGCATAATAGTCATTATATAATATAATGAAAAGGTACAACAAAAAGAGAACATTAATTTCACAGTCAATTATAAAACCTAGCATTAAAACATATTAATGAAAATTCAATTAAAATGGAGAAGTGTGTTTTGGCCATCAGAACTCCCCCACAGACCTCCAAGTACACGGAGCTAACTGAAATCCATTCCTGCTTATACTTTGAAATATATCTCTTTGGGGAGACTATGCCTTTCATAGTCTGCTCCCATAGGATACTAAGACACAACCCATTCCTGGGAGACAAGGGATACCTATGATTGCAACTTTGGTTTGAGGACTTCCCAATGGCTTTGCCCAAACTTCCCTAGACTATGTGGTAGTCTATACTGCTTTCACTTAACCTTCTTTCTCTTTATCCCTCACTTGGTTCAGACTTGCGTGAAAGTTTGACAACTCTCTCAGCCTTCAATGACTCCTTCCCCATATTCTCTCACAGACATATCGCCTAATAAAGAGCTGCATATTTAACCTAGTCTTGGCATCTACTTCTCTGAGGACCTAAGTAGCACAGATAGAGTGACAAAAATGCATTTGTGACAAGAGATCTGAGATATGCAGGATTAGAATGTGATCTATCTGAAAAAAAAAAAAAAAAAAAAAACCTCAGCAATTTCAGATAGTAGATATGCTAGACCCTCAAAATTTCAGGAGAAGTAATTCAGAATTAGACTTTGCAATGTAGTGACTCCCCAAGGTGGGTAGATTCCAGCAGCAAAGTTTGATTTCTTTTTGGAAGAATTTTGTGGTTGAGAAGATCCCAAATAGCAGTGTCTCAAATTGGGAAGCTCCCAGCACCAGGCAGTAACTGGGGTTGCATAATTGTGATTGACTATTTATTTAGATGCTGAGGATACAGAGAACAGAATCAAACTTTCCAGGGAACAGCAATGGCTGAGGTTAAGAGATTACAACCAGAATCGGAAGTAGACATTCTATGAGGTCAGTCAACCTAGAGAGCATTGCAGGAAAGTAATACCTCTGGGCTCATTCAACCATCCCAAATAACTCATTATAGTCTCCTCTTATTGGTAGTACTAAGACCCTTAATGCAATTTTTGTTGGCCAGGATTGGCTCAAAAAGAGTTGTGATTCTTGGAGGTAAGAAAGGCAGTAACTGACAAAATCAAGATGATAATAATTAATGAAAATATTGAAGACTTGGATAATCCAGTTATTCAGGTGCACAACAAATTTGTTGTGAAAGTAGATGAGAAGAACCGAAAATACACATGTTATAGCTGTTACACACACACAAAAAAATCATAAACAGATCATAAAGGTATTTTAAACATACCAACCTCCTAAAAGTAGGAATTCTGCCCAACACAATCTCTAACCATAACACATTTAAAGAAGAAATGAATAATGAAAGTATAGCAAAATTGCTTAATTTCTTGGGATATTAAAATACTTTTTTGTAAGTAAAAATTGGCTCAGGAAGGAAATTAAGAATGCAAGAAGAATCTATTTTTAAATAATAATAAAGACAGTTCTGCATATTAAAATGTGTTGGGATGTGGCCAAAACAGTATTTAGAAGAAAATGTACTCATTAAAGTTCTTTAATAAGAAGAAGTAAAATAGAGATTTTAATGAAAGCACTATTACCCTGAAAAGTTCTAGAGTAGAACAAAGTATTAATATAAGGCAAATAGAAAAATAATGTAAAAGCTGTAAAGGTGGTATAGATCATACATTAAACTAAGAGCTGGTTATTTGAAGAGATGTAGAAAATTGATAAACCTCTAATAAACACAATTGAAAAGACATAGAATTCTAGAGCATAATGATTAAAAAACATCAATGCATACACAAACACACACATGAAAAACCCTAACATTTCCTAAATTAGATACTTTACTTGCCTCTTCTTTTTCTGGCTCTCCAATGTTGGAGAGATCCATGCTCTGGCCTCTTAAATTCATCTATGGGTCATCTCCTTTGGTCCCTTGGCTTTAAAGATAATATACTTAAATTTAAACTTCCAAATTGTTCTCCCCAATCCTGACCTCTATCTGAAGCTGTAGACATTGAACATCTCTAGTTCAATGTCTAATAAGCATCCCTTAATTTAAATACTTAAATTAGAACCCCCAGACTCATTCCTTCCTCAGTTTTCTTTCCCACAGAAAATAGCACCATCATTCATCATTCAGGCCTCAAACCTATGCATTCTGGATTCCTCTCTTCCTCCCTCTCCCCACACCCGCCTCCATCTCAGCTCATTTTACATGCAATCCATGAACTAGTCCTATTGGTTCCACATTTGCGCATATATATATATACACACAACTTGTTACTTCTTACCACCTCCTTGCTATCACTGTAGTCCATACCTTCATCATCTCTTGCCTTGACCTTGCAATAATTCTAATAGCTTCCTAACCAGCCTTTCTGCTTCTATTTAACAACCCCACCCCCACACACACACCCATAGCCTGAGTGATACTTTAAAACCTGTCCTTTGACTTCTCACCAAATACAGAGTAAGTTCAAAGTCTTCCATCAGATCACCAAATGTGTGGCTCACTCTTTCACACCTCCTGCTCAGACATAGACAACCTCATAAAAAATGGTGTCTCATTACCACCACCCTCTCTCTCTCTCTGTCTTTGCCTTTTATCTGATTGATTATTCTTCACAGCACTTATCACTACCTGAAATTACATTATTTATTTGTATACTTGCTTATTATCTGCCTCTCTCTCCCTCTGGGTATTAAAACACCAAAAGTGCTCTTCCCCTGCCCTATTACACTACCTTTCTTTATCTGTCCTGAAACAGCAACTTCAAAAACCTGGGCAAGAAGAAGGAGTGGAGGCTTAGAGAAGGTAGTGCATAATCTGAGGCTGTGGAATACCCCACATAAGTCAAGTTCAGAGGCAGATGCATTAAGCACAGGTGGTGTCAATGCATGCTAGGATTAGAATTCTTGCACACAGCTGGGCCCTGAGCCTCAGCGGAGTTGCAACACCTACTCTACAGCCCTTTGGACTCACGCAGGACAACTAACAAGGAAGTGAGGATTGACAGCCACCACACCAAGAAAATGAGAGAGCCTACAACTGCAAGCAAGAGAGTCCCATCCATCGGCTGTATGGGATCGAAGCCCCCTCTCAATTAGAGGTGGAGTGGATGTCACCATCCCAGAATCCATAGGATTGGGGAATGAACTGTGGACTGGAGTGGACTTACTGGTGTTCTATTATAGGCTTTTTGTGATTATAGCAATGGAAGAAATTACAACATTGATGTGGAGACAGTGGCTACAGGAAGCTCTGGGGACAGAGAGAGGGAAAAACAGTTGTAATACAGGGGTTTTTTTGGGACTTGGGAATCATCCTGAATGACATTGCAATGACAGATATAGGCCATTATATATCTTCCCATAACCTGCATAATTGCCTGGGAGAGAGTGTAAACTACCATGTGAACTATGGTCCATGCTCAATGGCAATGCCCCAGGATGCATTTATCAATTGCAATGAATGTGCCACACTAATGAAGTATGTTGTTTATGTGGAAGGGTGTGGGAGGTGTGGGGAACGGGGCATATGGGAATCCCTATATTTTTTTGTGTAACATTTATGTAATCTAAGTATCTTTTTAAAAATTAAAGAAATATATTAAAA
>JAQZBX010090063.1:0-12557 GCA_029593785.1 Cabassous unicinctus
TTTCTTTCTTTCTTTCTTTTCTTTCTTTCTTTTATTTTCTTTCTTTCTTTTTCTTCCGTTCTTTCTTTCTTTCTTTCTCTCATATCTTAGCAGTTTCCTTTTAAGTTCTTTTTTTTGTGTGTAGATTTATTTAGGGTCATACATTTTATGTGGTCAAATCAATGTTGCATGTTATTTTTCTCTAGTAGCCTTTCTTTCTATTTTTGAGTTATTTTTTTATTTTTAAAGAAGCTTTCTATTACATAAATGTTACATCAAATATATAGGGGATTCCCATATAGCTTACCCCTCCCCATTCCACACTTTCCCCCATTAACAACATCTTTCATTAGTGTAGTACATTTGTTACAATTGATGAACACATATTGATCCATTGTTACTAACCATGATCTATTGTTTACATTTTGCACCACACAGTTTCATAGGTTTTGACAAAATGGACTGTATTCATCATTGCATTATCATGCAATGTCCCAATTCTAATGTTCCAAAGTGCCCCTTGGTACACCTATTCTTCCCTCTGCCTCTCCTCAGAACCTCTGGTGACCACTGTCTTTGTATCAATGTTACAAGTTCCTCATTACTAAAATAAAAATAAGTTTACTTTGGTTCATAATTATATTCCCCCTCATGTTTGTTCATTTCTCAATAATGAGATTATGGGTTGGTGATGTCCGTTCGACTTCCAATTGACAGGGCATTTAGATCCCATGGGACAGACGTATGGAACTGTCTTGCTTGCAGTTGTAGATACTCTGTTTTTCAGGATGGGCATTGTCCACAATCATCCTTTTGTTAATTGTCCTGAGTGAGTCTGATCAACTGGAAAGTGGGTGTTGTCTGCAACTGTCCTGAGTTTTTTGGCATATGAACAAACTAAAGATTTAAGTCTCTGGGACACATATTTAATGGGTATAGTGCTAATCATTGGTACAAATAAAAGGGGCAGAAGAACCATATGGAAAGAAATTATAAATCAGTTTAACTTTGATACATTGGGCAGATGTGTTATCATATATCCCTAGTTAAGCCATTGCCTTTCAAATTTAGAAAGCCCTGCTTCCTTTGACTTAGTGGTTAATAATGATTAATGTTTTATATGCATTGCATTAATGATTAGTAATGATCAATATTTTATATGTATCGCCCTCTTGTTTCCACATACTTGTTTTCTTTATTGTACTTTTTGTCTTTTATGGTTAGATGTATTTCTATAATTACATCATCTTATGCCATTACCTGAAAGCATTTATCTTTAAAATATGACAACAGGTCAACTTTATCCTCTTCATAATCTAGAGGGGTGCACAGTCTGTAATTATTGGGAGAGATTCCAAGGAACTGTAAAAAAGGTGTAGGATTGAGGACTTATTTGGAAAAAAATGAGACATTTGATGGGTAGAAGGAAATTTAGCCTCTTTTTCTCACCCATGAGAGCCATTCATTCACTGACAGGAAGGGACCATGTTAAGTATTTTGCAGATATTGATTTATCATCTTAATCATTTTAGAAGGATGGATATAAAAATCGCTCCTATATAGGTGACTGTATTAAGAATTAAATTGATTTGGTTCCTATCAAATTTCACTAGCTAAGTTAATGGTAGATCTGAGCTTCAAAATCTATTTTGTCTGTTTCCAATTTTTTTTTTTTGCATTTAACCTCATTTAAAAATCTTCTACTGCTTCCCATAAAAAATTGCAAACTTTTGTGCTACATATTATATTTTCTCTTGTGAAAAGTTGGTTTGTTCCCTTCCCTCACTTTACTCTTCCGGTGTTCAATCTGTTTGATGTCTTGACACCATGAATATATGACTACTTTTACTTTGGATAAACTGTTTTTTGCTCTTTTATTAGTTTTTTGGGGGGTATCAGGGTATATTATCAAGACTAGAATGCCATCAGAACCAAAGAAGTTTTCTTTATCAGAGCCCCTCAGTGGTTATTTGAGGTGATAACTTTTCTTTTCCATCAGGTACCTTTTATTTCTCTCTCTCTGCCTATGTAGCAGATTTTTATGTTTTAATATGCAAGGAGTCTTTGGAATTTCTGGTTGCCATTACTAAATATTTTGGGGGGAAAATATGATGGCATCTTGAACTGTACTCACTCATGGCCTACTCAGTTTTCTGTGGGTGAGAAGAGCATTTTATCAACAGGGCACCAGGAAATCATTTTGTTGTATTTGTGTCTGTGTCTTTCTCTTTGTGTATATCTCTGTGTTCTGTGTGTCTTTGTGTGTCTATGTGTGCATGTGTGTCTGTCTACTGTGTGTGTTTGCGTTTGACTGTGTGTGTCCATCTCTGCATATGCTTGTGTGTTTGTATGTCTCTATGTGTCTGTCTGTGTCTATGTGTGTCTGTGTTTATCTGTGTATCTCTTTGCATGTGTGTCTGTGTGTGTGTGTCTCTTTGAGTAAGTCTATGCATATTTGGTTGTTTGCACAGTCATCATAAGAGAGGTATTTTAGTTCATAAATTCTAATAAGTGTCTTCTACAATATAGAATATGGACACAACCTTACCCATGGAAACACGAGTGGTTCCCTTTCATTTCAGTGAGACATTTTGTGATTGTTAATTTCATTTGGCAACTTATCTAGGTTACAGTTCTTGCATAAGCATGCTCTGACCTGACTCTTACTGTGAGACTATTTTTTTCTTAGAGTTTCTAAGGCTAAGAGTTTTATTTTTTAGAAAATATTTATATGTATTATTTTTAAAGAATCTTTAGATTACATAAATATTATATAAAAAATATAGGGGACTCCCATCTGCCCCCTCCCAAACTTTCCCACATTAAGAACATCTTTCATTAGTATAGTACATTTTTAATAGTTGATGAACACCTATTGAAGCATTGCTACTCCAAGGAGTACAGTTTATATTATAGATTACATTCTGCCCTACAATACTTTATATGTTTTGACAAAATGTATAATTGTCTGTATCCATCATTGCAATGCCATGCAAGAGAATTCCAATGTCCTGAAGATGCCTGCATGTTATACCTATTCTTCCCACTGTGAGGGTATTTTGTAGATTGATTGAAATCATTAGTCAGTTGATTGCATCTCTGGCTGATTACATCCACTATCTAAGAAGGATTATTTCTTCATTAAGGAGAGATGTCTCCTCATCCCATCAGTTCAGGCCTTGAAGGGAGAACTGAGAATTTCAGCAGTCAGAAAGAGTTTCTAAGAACTGAGAATTTCAGCAGTCAAAAAGAATTTCTATCTCTATTTCAGACAGACGGATTCTCCTGTGGAATTTGGAGTCACCTTAATGAAGTTTCTTACTTGTGGCCTGCCATTTGGAATTCAGACCTGCCAATCCCCATAGTTATATAAGCCAAATTGTATAGTAAATACAAATCTGTTTTTCTTGGGAATCCTCATACAGATTTGACACCAGGAGTGCTTTTTGAGAAATAATATTTTAAGGATGAAATTTCTGAGTATGTTCTAGGGTTTTCAATGGTTCTCTCAGTTGATTAGACTAAGGAGGAGGAATTACTTCTATTTCCAGTGATCAATAAGACACTGATAGAGCATGGCATGAAATGACAATAGAGATTGACAATTGGACACTGCTACTCAAATGCTTATGAGAGGTAAGCCTCTGGGTAACAGGGTATTTGATATTTTAACTGATTTTTATGTAGTTAAAATTATAAATGCTGGTTTTTCCTAAATGTGCCAGATAAAATTGCTAAAGATTGAGCTCAGGGCTTCACATTTGCATCTCAAGCAGCACCTGAAGGACATGAAAAGTGCTATGTATGGACTGAATTTCGCTCTTAGTTTTCGTAGCTGGAAGTTGGAGTATTCTGAAAACCAGCTACTTAGTCTCATTGTGTGAGTGGCGAAATACAATGTAAATTCAGTTACCAATATGCAGGGTGTCTGCTGTTAAAGTGAGGGTATTCAGGATGGAAAGAGATCCTGAAAATTGGAAAGGGGCCATATGGGTGATGATTGCAGGGAGTGTTCTTTGCCAGATAAACCTGTAATGGTCTGCTCAGAGGAATCAGCCACCTGACTTCCAGCCTGCCTTGAGAAATCACACTTCTCATGCCCAGCTGAAAAAAATAACGATGTTTCACCAGATGTAACTGTAATTGAACACCCTAAAGTAGTGGGCTTTGTCCCATCCAGCTGCCCCATGGGATCTAAGATCCCCCTCAATTAGAGGTAGAGTGGGCATCACCATCTCAGAATCCTCAGGATTGGGGAATGAAAGATGGAGTAGAGTAGACTTGCTGTTATTCTACTATAGACTTATTGTTATTCTAGAAATGGAAGAACTTTTATCATTGATTTAGAGGCAGTGGCCACTTGAAGTTTGAAGGGAGGGAAAGTGGAAAAATAGATGTAATATGGGAGCATTTTTTTGACATTGGAATTGTCCTGAATGACATTGCAATGACAAATGCATGCCATTATATATCTCATCATAATTTAGAATATTGTGTGAGAGAGAGTTTAAACTGTATTGTAAACTATAATCTACACTTAGTGGCAATGCTCCAATATGTGTTCATCAAGTGTAACAAATGTACCACACTAATGCAGGGTGCTGTTAATGTTGGAAAATTGGGAGGGTAGGGAGTGGGGCATATGGGAATCCCCTAAATTTTTTGTATATCATTTATTTAATCTAAGCACCTTTAAAAAATAAAAAATATTTTAAAAAATAAAATAAAAATATAAAGTGCTTGGAAATCTCAATAAAGGGTGCAACAAATTCCCCTCATGACCCACAGCCATCACCCCTCTTTTATTACAGACCTATAACTACACTGAAGTCCCAATAAGCACCAAAAGTTGCAGGAGGAAGTGACCAAAATTCCCATGGCCCCACTTCTGCCTCATTAAATTCTGTTTCCCAGGCAACAGTGTTGGCCTCATGGGGAAAGCCTTATGACCAATTGACTGAGAAAGGAAAATTTGGGTCTTGTTTTGAGGCAGTTTTGCATGATATACATTTACTACATGTAAGTGGACAGCTGCAGGACAACAGATCCTTTCTCAGCCAAGACTGAACGGCATTGTTGACGGGAAATCCTCCAAGTGGACAAAACTTGAAGCAATGAACCGATTATTCACTTTGCTTGGATGGAGAAATGGCCAGTCATGTATAATTTGTATAATTATCCCTGGGCTGTGGCCAGTGATTTGGCAGGATGATCAGAGATTTGGAAGGAAAGTGGTTGGAAAACTGGTAACAAAAAGTTTTGGGGAAAAAATATGTGGATAGACCTTTCTGAATGGGCCAAAAATAGGAAGGTGTTTTCTTCCCATGTGAATGCTCACCAGAGGGAGACTTTAGCAGAGGAGGATTTTAATAATCTATGGGCAGGATGACTTATTCTGTCATTGCCTAATGAGCTCAGGAACAGTGTCCATGGTGGTAGGGATGAAGGTTATGCATGGACCCAGCAACATGAAATTTCACTCACCAAGGCTGACCTGGGTAGAACCATAACTTAGTGCACAACCTGCCAGCACAGAGAACAACACTCAGTCTCTGATATGGAAAAATACCTGGAGTGATCGGCCTGTTACCTGGAGTCAGGGTGTATACACTGGACTGCTTTCATAATGTAAAGGAGAGTGTTTTTTTTTTCCTTAGAGGAATAGATCTGTACTTTGATTATGGAATTGTATTCCTTGCATACAATGCTCCTGTGAACTACCATATGTGGTATTCCAGAATGCCTTATCCACCATCATGGCATCCCAGACAGCATTGCTTATCATCAAGGAATCCACTTCACACTAAATGAAATGTGGAATTGGGTACATGCTTATGGAATTCAATGGTCTTACCCTGTTCCCATCATACTGAAGCAGCTAGATTGATAGAATGGTGGTATGGCCTTTGGAAGACTCAAATATTTTAGTAGCTGGGTGGTAAAACCTTGCAGTGCCAGGCAATGTTCTCCAGGAAGTTCTAAATCAGCATCCATACTATGGTGCTTTTTCTCTCATAGGCAGTACTCATGGGTCCAGGGTATAAGGTATGGAAATGGGAGTGGGACCACTCACTATTACCCCTATTGATTCATTAGACATTTTTGGCTTCCTGTATCTTTGAACTTATGCTCAGCTGGTCCTGAGCTTTTCTTTCAAAAAGGAAGAGTGCTCCCATCAGGAGACCCAAAAAGGTTTCCAATGAACTGGACGATAAGATAGCCAGCAGACCACTTTGGGCCCAGGCCTCTGAATCAACCTGCAACAAAGGGAGTTACTTTATTGGCTGCAGTGAATGATCCTAATTATAAGGTATTTCTTAATACTACATGCCCTGTGGTTAAAGTCAATGGAAAACTGCAACAACCCACCCCAGGCAGACTACTAAAGCCCAGCTCTGTCAGGATTGAAGAATTGGGTCATTAAAACAGGCAAATAGCCATGACCAGCTGAGGTGTTCCTGAGGGTACAGTAAATAAAGAATGGGATGGAAAAGGGGTTACTTTTAAATATGAGCTAGGATCACATAACCAGTTGCAGAAATTCAGAGTGATTTCCTCCTTATTTCTTGTGGATATGTTTGTATAAACACATAAAGCAAATATTCTTTGTTCTTTCTCTCTAATCACTATATTATTTTAAATAATTTGTATTAATTTTATGTTATATTGTATTTAAGTTAGAATTTGTAAAGGATAATAATATTACCTAAGTTCATGCATCATTTTCTGGGGAAAGTTTTAGTGCATTTCTGGTAGTATGCAGGACAATTGAATTATGTTAAGTGAAAGTATGTCTATGTTATTGACTTTAAGTATCATTTAAGGAGATGTTCATGGGTGGTAAGTTTATTAAGTATGAATTTTGATGGCTAATTTCATGAGTCAAGTTCATTGGATTATGGTGTCCAGTTGTTTGGTCAAGCAAGCATTGGCTTGTTATTGTGAGGGTGTTTCTTAGATGGATTTACATCATTAGTTGATTCCATCTATGGCTGACTGCATCTAGAATCAACAGTGGAGATTGTCTTGAACAATGACAAGAGAATATTCTGAACATATTTGATATTCCAAAATGGAATAATGTAGATGTAAAGAAGGTGAAAAAAATATGCCTAATGTAAACTCTGTACTATAATTAATAGTTCAAATTTAATATTCTTTAATCAATTTAAGCAAAGGTACCACAGTAATTAAAGTATAAACAATAGGGTGGTACAAGGGAATGCTTGTAAACCAACAACTTTGTGAATTAAAAAAAGTTGCTGTAAATAAGAATAAAACATACTAAAGTAGTTAAAGAATCAAAGGATGTAAACCAATGATTCAGACAGCAAAAAATCAAATTATTTATAAACATGAAAATATGCTCAGCTTCACTAACTTCAATGGAAGTGAAATTAAAATATCCAGGAAATTTAATTTCTCAATAATCACTTTGACAAATAAATTACAAATGCCCAGAGGTGGAGAGGTTTTGTTAAAATATGAAAACTGTGAAATGCCAATGGAAGCTGACTTGTCCAGTAAAGGTCTTTACCCTTTTATTTGGTTTGTTTTGGGGCTGCTTCCACCAGAAGTAGGAGTTTAATTCAAAACAACTCCTGAGGTCTTTGACATTTAACAATTATTACTATCATGTTTGACAGGGGTGAGTACATTGTGATGCCTAAGGGAGTGTCCTCACTTTAGACAAGCTGGGTTTGAACCCTAACTCTGCCTCTTCACTACCTCTGTGACTTTGAGGTAGTTACTCAATTTCTGTAACTCCTTCCTTCATCATCATCTTCCTTCATCAACATTTTCAGGTCCAGACTCCACTATATACTTACTCATTCACTGTTACATGCTATTTTGTACTTTTACCCTTAATCTTTATGTATTGTACTAATTAACCCCCAAATCACTGACCTCTTCTTTTAAAAAAAGGGAAAAGAAAAAGAAAGGAAAAAAGAAAAAGGAAAAAAAGCTTGGCATTGTTCTAATTTTTTTTTTGTTCAAATCACAGGGAAACATGTACTGCAGCTGAATGGAACATATATCAGATTCTTGTTTTAGGTATTACTAGTGGGTAGAATTATACAGCAAAGGGATCATTCCTTGTTCAGGTCCATATGTCATCTATATTACTGAAGAGCCAATAATCAGTGAGTCATTAATTGAGATTAAAATTACTCAAGTAATTTTTCAAAATTAATTGAAAACTGTTGTGTGCAACATGTCTATTCAGACAAGTAACAGAATTATATGTGAGCATTTAAAGTAAATTTGAGATGAAGAGTGAAGCATATTTTCCAAGTAACAACAATAATTTCTTAATTTAGGAAGTGGAATAGTTTGAGGTTTTTAAATTTCCATTAATTGTCTTTTATCTTCTTCCACCACATGACTACGCTATTTGGCAATTATAAGATGCAAATATTTTTTGAATGCTTTACGAATTTGGTGTAAAAATTGATTGATGAACTATTACTGAGAAGTAACTTGACCCATCATGCTTTTATTTACTTAAGGTATTTTTTCCAGTATCTGAAAGTTAAAATTATTTCTGTCATAAGTGTAAAGAAACTTATTGTATATTTTATCATAAATGTGTTAAAACAAATTATGCATACTCTTATTTGCATATCTTTTTGGCCTAAAAATCTGAAAGCTAATACAAACTGGCATGTTTTAGAAGATTCAAGAAGAAAAACAAAACACTTTAAATACCAGCCTTTTGAATTTCCCAAGGAATTTAGTGAGAGATATTAGAACATACCTCAGCATTGACAAAACTTTGGAAGTTCATTTCAATAAAATATAATGTAACATCATAAATACATTTCAGATTTTCTGTTTGTGGTGCTATAAACTTTAAGTAATATGTTGATGACAGTGCAATATTGTGAATGGTATTTTACCAATAAATTGTAAAATGCAAATTTTTGAATTGTAATTATATTTCTACAATAACAATTAAAATAAATAAATATTAGTTTTCTTTTCAGTCTTTACAAAATTAAATTATACTAGATCTATTAACTGAATTTAATGAGCATCTTTTAAGGATATGGGGGAAATTAATTGAGACATTCACTATAAGGTATATGGTATATAAAAATCTCTGAATATATTTCTCATAATCAGTAATCATTTTATAGATGAGGGACTAAGTTACAGGTCTTAACTTGTGCTACAAACATAATATTCCTAATTGCTTTGTGATAGCATTATCAACTTAATGCTATCATTTTATGTCAAATGAACACAGATCTCCATTTGTTAGAAAAGGAAAAGAGTAATTTATCATAGTAACTCCTAGGATGACTGTATGTAAACCCCATGTCAGTGCTTTGGAAAACCAAGAGACCTAGGGTACATGGGTTCCTCAGAGTTAAAATTTGAAGTAAATTTTTATCAATGGATTGGGTGAATTGATACCAGGTTAGGAATATGGAAGACAGGAGAGTTCTTGGAAGAGAAATAATAAAACCTAGATTCCCCTTACTAATATTCTGGTGTTTAGAGAACAGAGAATCAGTAAGAAAAACTTTCTCCATCTCCAGATCTTGTCCCACAGGGAAATGATTGTTCAGGGACTGGAGCAACAAGAGGGAAAGGTGCCTAATTAGCAGATATAGGGAAGCTGTAAATATCTCCTCTGCTGAGGTCCATTATCTTGTGTACCCTTGTGCTGGACAGTACATGGTTCTTACTTTTGGAGTCCTAAGTCTGGGTCTCAACTGATGCCTGACTCTCTCCTGCTGTCCTGTGTGGCGATAGAATCTTCATTCTCCATCATCAATCACCCAGGCAGGGATTCTGACTTCTGCAGAAAGACGTTCTTAAAGATTCCATCCAGATGATTCAGAGAGCCCAGTAGATCCTTCAGGAAAGAGTCAGGGGATTGAAGCCAAGAGCATTGGACTGAGCTCATCTGGGAGCCAATCCAGCCTATCCCAGAACTAAGATATCCTTGCAATTGTTTTCCTACTTGCTCAGTTAATGACTGTTTCTTTTGATTATTATTACTATGTTAAAAAGTATTGTCTATTTGAGTCAGTAATGAAGGCCACATTGTGGATGACTTGCAGATGGGAATGGAAGCCCAATCAGAAGTGGGTAAGGCTGGGATGAAGCAGTTCCAGAAAAAGTGAAATATTTGTCCAAGTAGCTTTGCAGTTAAGTGGGAATAGGGAAATGAAGTATTAGCAGTGGCAAGATGTACAGTGAACTGAGGCATTGTTTTTATTTTTATTTTCTCACTTTTAAGATGAGATATATTTTGCAAATGCTTTTGTTTATGAGAAATACCCAATCCAATGGAGGTAGATAATTCCTTTCAACAGCATTTCATGAGACATGTAATCTCACATTGGATAGTCACATAAAAAGGTTATTTTTTATTTAATTGGTGGAACAGATATACCTCAACTTTAATCAGCAATATATATTTTTAAAAGATCAGGTTTTTACTGCAAATTTATTAAAAACACACAGCAGCACTTCCTTCAAGACATTGCAAAGCACTACTCAGGGCCAGAGACCCAATCACTAGAACAGTTTATTTAACAAAATCTCATTTTAAAAAGAGTGTGAGCTCCTGCCCACTTAAGGACCTGGGCATTTATGGCTCTTAGCAAGACAAGTTTGTGGGTTTGCCTGAATGCTGGCTCTGGTGGTTGGGGAAAAGGACCCATTTTCCAGTTCAAGAGGCCTTGGTGTTTGGTGCACAGGCTTGCACCAACTTCCATGATGGAGATGGAGAAGCTGTGTGGCAGCGTCCTTCCACTGCACCTCGGCAAATACTCTTATAGGGGAAGTTAAATGTGTAGCTTATTGGCCATTTACTTACCCCATTTAAATTATTTGTGCAACTCTATGATTTTTTATACTAGAGTATGTTTTCCTTTTTCTTTTTTAAAAATAATCTTTCAAACAAAGAACTGCAGGCATTTTCCCTCAACTTTGCTCTTTACCATTTAGTTCTTCTATATCTATATAGACATATTTGGAGGAATGTGTGAATGTCTATCATCATTACATATGATATTCCCACCATTGTTTTTCCATCTTAGAAAGTTCTGCTTCCATCAAGTTAATAGTCATTTTTCAAACTTATTGCTACCTTTCTTTCACATCCATTTTCCTTATAGTGCTTTTTGGCCTTTGTGTTTAGATCTATTTCTAAGATTGCATCATGTTTTGCCACCATTTGGGAGTTTTTTTTTTTCCATTGGATCATATGTTGCCTTTATTCTTTTCATAATCTAGAGTAGTTCCCATGCTGTGCTTGCTGGGAGGGATCCAGAGGAACTGAAATAGGGCTGTTGAATAGGGTCTGAGAAGTGCGGAAAGAATGTGACATTTGAGAGTCAGAAGAAAAATGTGCCTCATCTTATCATTAGTGATAAGCAATTCTTTACTAACAGGATAGAGGGATGCTGAGGTTTGTATGTGTATTGATTAAGTCTGTTAAGTGGTTTAGGAGAATGGATGCCATAATGTCAACTATATAGGTGAAAGGTTTTTTATTTTTTATTTCTTTATGTTTAAAGAAGGTTTAGATGACATAAAAGTTACAACAAAAATATAGGGGATGCCCATTTAGTCCACCCACATCCCATCCCACATTTTCCCCCATTAACAACATCTTCATTAGTGTGGTACATTTGTTACAACTGATGAGCACATATTGAAGCATTGCTACTAACCATAGACTATAGTTTACATTGTAATTAACACTTTGCCCCACACAATTTTATAGGTTTTGACAAAGTGTATAATGGCCTGTATCTGTCATTTCAATGTCATGCAGGACTAAATCAATGTCCTGAAAAAGTCCCCATATTACACCTATTCTTTCCTCTCCCTCTCTTCAGAATCTCTGGTGGCCAATGTCATCATATCAATGATACAAGTTCTTCCATTACTAGAATAATAATAAATCATCTTTATTCCATAGTTGCATTCACCCCTTATGTTTTTTCATTCAACAATCTTGAGAATTTGGGGATGGTGATGCTCATTCTATTTCCAATTGAGAAGGGACTTAAATCCCATGTGGCAGATGAATGGAAATGTCTTGCTTCCAGTTGTAGATACTCTGTATTTTTGGAATGGGCCTTGCTCATCATCATCTCATTGTTTGTTGTCCTGTGTGGTTCCAATGAACTAGAGAGTAGGTGATGCAACTCTGCTGGGATTCATGGCTCAACCAACATATGAACAGGCCAAAGATTTAAGTCTGTGGGACATATATTTAACAAGCTTAGTGTTAATTATCACTTCAAATAAAATGTGTAGAAGAGCCATTTGTAGGGTAATTATAAGTGAGACTAATTCTGTTACATGAGGGAGCATATATTACAAAGTAAGGCCCACTGACAGGTGCTGAATTCCTGAGATTGTTTGCCCTGCCTATAGTGTCTAGATGTCTCTAGAAACCTCAGGAGCCCTACTGCTTGAGGCACTGTTTACAGGGGCCATCACTAGTCAATGAGATTCTGCTGGGTCTCATATAAGCATAACCTCTGCAACTCACTTTGAAATCTCTTAGCCATAAAAACACATTTGTATTTAAGATTTCCCCCCTTTGG
>JAQZBX010090064.1:0-12559 GCA_029593785.1 Cabassous unicinctus
GAATTGGTAGGTTTATCAAAAATCAGCTGACCATAGAGATGAAAGTTTAGTTCTGGACTCTTATTCTATTCCACTGAATGATGTGTCTATCTTTATTCCATTACCATGCTGTTTTGACCACTGTAGCTTTGTAACATCTTTCAAGGTCATGCAGTAAAATTCCTCCCATATTGCTCTTTTTAAAAAAATGCTTTTGGTTATTCAGGTGCACTTTCCTTTCCAAATGAATTTAGTAATTGCCTTTTCTATTTCTGTAAAGTAGGCTGTTGGAATTTTGATTGGTATTGCATTGAATCTATAAATCAGTTTGGATAGAATTGACATCTTCATGATATTTAGTCTTTCAATCCATGAACATGGAATGTCTTTCCACTTTTTTTAAGTCTTCATTGATTTCTTTTAGCACTGATTTATAGTTTTCTGCATATAGGTCCTGTACTTCTTTGGTTAAATTGATTTCTAGGTATTTGAATCTTTTTGTTGTTATTGTAAATGGAATTTTTCCCTGGATTTCCTCCTCAGATTTTTCAGTACTATTGTACAGCTAGTGCATGTTGATCTTGTATCTTGCCACTTTGCTGAACTCATTTATTTGTCAGGTAGCTTTGTCGTAGACACTTCAGAATTTTCTAAATATAGGATCATGTCATCCACAAATAGTGAGAGTTTTACTTCCTCTTTTCTTATTTGGATGCCTTTAATCTTATTTTCTTGTCTAATTGCTCTAGCTAGAACTTCTAGTACAATGCTGAATAACAATGGTAACAGTGGGCATTCTTGTCTTGTTCCCAATCTTAGATGGAAAGTTTTCAACCTTTCCCCATTGAGCATGATGTTGTCTGTAGGTTTTTCATATATGCCTTTTATCATATTGAGGAATTCTCCTTCTATTACTATCTTTCTAAGTGGTTTTATCAAGAAAGGTTGCTGGATTTTGTCAAATGCCTTTACTGCATTGATTGAGATGATCATGTGTTTTTTTTTCCTTCAATTTGTTAATGTGATGTACTATGTTGATTGATTTTCTTATGTTGAATCAGCCTTGCATACTAGGAATAAATCCCACTGGGTCATGATGTATAAGTCTTTCGATATGCTGTTGGATTTGATTTGCAAGTATTTTGTTGAGAATTTTGGCATCTATGTTCATTAGAGAGATTGGTCTGTAATTTTCTTTTCTTGTAGTGTCTTTTTCTGGCTTTAATATTGGGTGGTGTTGGCTTCATGAAATGTGTTGGGCAATTTTCCCTCCTCTTCAATTTTTGGGAAAAGTTTAAAAAGGATTGGTGTTTATTCTTTTTGAAATGATTGGTGGAATTCACATGTAAAGCCATCTAATCCTGGACTTTTCTTTGTTGGGAGATATTTGATAATGGATTCAATCTCCTTAAATGTGATTGGTTTGTTAAGTTCTTGTATTTCTTGTAGCGTCAGTATAGTATGCATTTCTAAGAATTTGTCCATTTCATCTAGGTTGTCTTGTTTGTTGGCATACAGTTTCTCATAATAGCCTCTTATGATCCTTTTTATTTCTGCCAGGTCAGTAATAACTTCCCCCCTTTCATTTCTGATTGTATTTATTTGCATCTTCTCTCTTTTTTTCTCTGTTAGTCTAGCTAGGGGGTTGTCGATTTTGTTGATCTTCTCAAAGAACCAGCTTTTGGTTTTCTTGATTTTCTCTATTATTTTTTTGTCCTCAATTTCATTTATTTCTGCTCTAATTTTTATTATTTCTTGCCTTCTGCTTCCTTTGGGATTGGTTTGCTGTTCTTTTTCTAGTTTCTCCAGTTGTTCAGTTAGATCTTGCAGTTTAACTCTTTCTTCTTCCTTAATATAGGCATTTACAGCTATAGATTTCACTGACAAGACTGCCTTCACTGCATCCTGCAAGTTTTGTAAGTTGTGTTCTCATTGTCATTTGTCTCAATATATTTACTAATTTCACTTGCAATTTCTTCTTTGACCCACTGATTATTTAGGAATGTGTTGTTTAGCCTCCATATATTTGTCAATTTACCTCTTTCCTGTCTACTATTGATTTCCAGTTTCATTCCATTATGACCTGAGAAGGTGCTTTGTATAATTCCAATCCCTTTATATATATTGAGAGCTTCATTGTGACCGAGCATGTGGTCTACCCTGGAGAAAGATCCATGGGCACTTGAGAAGAACATATAATCTGTTGAGTTTGCATGAAATGTTCTGTGTATGTCTGTTAGTTTTAACTCATTTATTACATCATTCAAGTTCGTTTCCTTGTTGATCTTCTGTCTACTTGTTCTAATTATGTGAGTGTTGTGTTGAAGTCTCCAACAATTATTGTAAAGATGTCTGTTTCTCCCTTCAGTTTTGCCAGGGTTTGTCTCATGTATTTTGGGGTACCCTGTTTAGTTGCATAGATATTTATTACTGTTATATCTTCCTGGTGGATTGTCCCTTTTATTAATATATATTGGCATTCTGCATCTCTTATAACTTTTTTGCATTTAAAGTCTATTTTGTGCAATATTAGTATAGCTACCCTTGCTCTTTTTTTTAGTTACAATTTGCTTGGAGTATCTTTTTCCAACCTTTCACTTTCAGCCCATTTGTATCCCAGGGTCTAAGGTGAGTCTCTTGTAAGCAGCATGTGGATGACTTATGTTTTTTAATCCATTCTGCCAACCTGTATCTTTTGATTGGGGAGTTTATTCCATTCACATGAATGATATTACTGTAAATGCATTATTTACTTCCACCATTTTATTATTGGTTTTCATATGTCATATCATATTTTCATCGGTCTTTTTACTCTTTTGGTATCCTTTCTACTATTCTTTCTTCTATACTCACCTCCAAGCCTCTCTCTCCTGTCTTTTTCTTTCATGCTCTAAGCTTCCTTTAATATTTCCTGCAAAGGTGGATTCTTTTTTTTACAAACTTGCTTAGTTTCTGTTTGTTTGTGAATATTTTATACTCACTTTCATATTTGAAGGACAATTTTGCTGGATAAAGAATTCTCAGCTGGCAGTTTTTCTCTTTCAGTAATTGTATCATACTACTGTCTTCTTGCCTCCATGTTTCCTGATGAAAAATACACGCTAAATCTTACTAGGTGTCCCTTGTATCTGAAGGTTTGCTTTTCTCTTGCTGCTCTCAGAATTTTCTCTTTATCTTTGATGTTTGACTTTCTGAATAGTGTGTGTCTTGGAGTAGGTCTATTTGGATTTACTCTGATTGGGTTATGCAACACTTCTTGAACATAAAAATTCATTTCTGTCATGAGAGATGGGAAATTTTCAGCTATTATTTCTTCAAATACTCTTTCTGCCCATTTTCCTTTCTCTTCTCCTTCTGGAACTCTCATGACACATATGCTGTTGTGTTTCATGTTATCATTCAACTCTCTGAGCTTCTGCTCAGATTTCTTTAGGCCCAGATCTCTTTTGTCCTGAGCTGGGTCCCAAAGCAAACAATGGCACAGCCCCATCTCACTTGGAAGTGCTCGTGGGACACAGCAGACCAGATTTGTGGGTCAAAAGCTGAGTTAGCCTTAGACTGTGTCCCTCTCTCTCCCCTCTCCTGGGGCAGTAGATCCCTGGGGCCCCCTTTGTCTGTAGACAGCATAGAGGCCTGAGACTACAAAAGTGTCCTAATGTGGGAGATGGTTCCGGCAGTAGCACCTGCCAGTTTTAAGTCACAGTTTTGCTGTCACAATTCTTTTCCTTTGTCCCTCTCTCT
The DNA here is from genome assembly GCA_029593785.1 of Cabassous unicinctus. NCBI lineage: Eukaryota > Metazoa > Chordata > Mammalia > Cingulata > Chlamyphoridae > Cabassous > Cabassous unicinctus. The sequence continues at coordinate 3,721 of JAQZBX010090064.1, forward strand.
TTTGGGCACTGTCTAGCCTTTACCTGGTGTCCTAAACACTAGAAGATTCTTTTCCAGGTCATTTCAGCCTATCCTATAGCTATTTTTCTGTAATATTTCTTAATCCACTGAAACTTGCTATATGGCACAACATACTATTATGGCGTATGTTCCATGTGCATTTGAAAATAATATATATTCTTTATTTGCTGGGTTAGTTGAGTGTAGTGGAGAGTGTGATTTTACTGAATTTCTATATGCTTATTAAATCTCCTTTATTTGGTCTGTCAATTCCTGTGTAATTTGTTGTGATATCCAAAAAAATGCTTTTGCAACCATCTATTTCTCTCTGAAGCTCCATCATTTTTTATTTTATATATTTTGAAGTTCTGTTATTATGTGGATAAGTATTTATAATTGTTTTGTATTTTTATGTATCACCTTTTTCATCATCAGAAAGCATCCCTTTGCCTCTAATAATACTATATATCTTGTGGTCTGCTGTGTCTGATATTAATAGAAGTACTTCAGTTAGTTTATGCTTAAGGTTTCCATGGCATACCCTTTTTCAGTCAACTACTTCCAATTTTTCATCTTTGTATTTAATGTGTATCTCTTGTTGACAACATATAGGTGATTCTTCTTTTAAAAAAATTAAGCACTGAAAATCTCTGCTTTGTGATTAGAGTGTTTAGGTAATTTACCATTCATGTAATTACTGAAGATGGTTGTTTTCATGTTTATCAATTTGCTATTTCTTTTTTACTCTTCCTCTTTTATTTTCCTTTGTTTCTCCATCCCTGTCATTTTTGTTATCAAGCATTTTTCAAAATATTTAATTTTAATTTATCAGTTTCATTTCTATATTTAGCCCTCTCCATTATTCAATTATTGCTTTAGTGTTTATAATATGCATCTTGAACTTATCGCAATCTATTTATAGTTAATATTACATCATATTAGATAAAATGTGGGAATCTTGTAATAATATATTTCTGTTGATCCCCTCTTTCTTTATAGCATTGGTATCATATATATTATATATCTATACATTATAAACATATCAATACATTTATAAAACTTTTGATTTAAATAAAAACAGAAGAAATGCATATCCATTGTACAGTGAAGAATTAATTTTACCTAAAGAAAGGTCTGGCCTTAGTCTTGGCTGCAGTTGGGTAACTTCTAAATCTTAGGAATTTCCCTAGTGATAGGATTGTCTTTTTTACTCATGTCCCCAGCCTCCTGGGCACACCTGACAGTTTGTGTTAGTGAGAAGACCCACAATAGTGGGGCTGGATGGGCCACACCAGTAGATTTTAGGTGGGGCTGGCCATGCCTGAAGAGCTATGTGATATCAGCCTGACCTTTGGGGAGGGGAAGGCTGATGGAGATTGAGTTCAACCAGGTGAGCATTGTTTCAACCAACCATGCATATTTAATGAAGCCTCAATAAAGTTCACCAAAGTTCAGGTGAGATCCCTGGTTGATAATACTCATTGAATAATGTTATACAATAATGTTCTGAGAGGGTGACATATCCTGACTCGTTGGTGAGAGAACAATGGAAGCTTTGCATTTGGGAACCATCCCAGACCTCACCCTATACATCTCTTCTTTTGGTGATTCCATCTTTTTTTTTAATAAAATAAAACTGTAATCAAAATTATAGCCTTTTCCTGAGTTCTATGAGTCATTCTAGCAAATTATCGAAACTGAGGAGAAAAGAGAACCTCTAAATTTGTAGCCAGTTGGTCAGAAATGTGGGGTAGCCCTAAAATCTTTGAACTTGTGGCTGGTGTCTGGAATGAAGGCAGTCTTGTGTGCCCTTAACCTGTGAAGTCTGACCTAGTTAGTGACAGAGTGCATTGCATCAGTACATTCACCATTTCTTTTGTTCTACATTCCTTCCTGTTCATGTGGACATCTGGCATCATTCCCCTTCTTGCAGAAGAATTTCCTTTGGCATTTCATACAGTGCAAGTCTGCTGGCAATGATTTCCCTCATTTTTTTTTTATTTTTTTATCTTCAAATGCTTTCATTTCATCTTCATTTTTAAAGAATAGTTCCATTAGGTTTGGAACTCTTAGCTGATAGTTTGTATATATATATTTCCTTCAGCATTCTTAATGGTTTTACACTATTTTCTGGCTTCCATATTTTTACATTTTCCCCATGTATGCAAAATGAAGTTTTTTCTCTGGATGGCTTGCAATATTTTCTCTTAATCTTTAGCTTTTAGTTTTCTGTGAAGTGACCAGGAATGATTTTGCTTGTGTTTATCTTGTTTGGGGTTGGGTGAGATTCTTGGATCTGAAAATTATTCTCCACCAAGCTGGGAGGTTTAGCTGTGATTTCCTCAAATATTATTTCTGCCTTTTTCCCCACCCATCTCCTTTTGGGTTTCTTTATTACATAAGCTTTCTCTTCAAGTTTCTGGTCATTTTCCTTCAATCTCTTTTTTGCTGTGTTTTTGGTTGGCTGATTTGGTTTTGAATAGTTTTGTACAAATGGTTGCTGTTGTTTTATTTGGTTGGTTTGCTTTTGATTGGGTAATTTCTATTGGACTATTTTTAAGATTCCTGATTTTTCTTTTTCCCTTTACCATCTCCAATCTGCTTTTGAGTCTTCCTAGCATTTTCTTTTGTTTTAATTATGCCACTTTTAAAATATATTTAACATTTTCCATACTTAGTTGATATTTTCTAGTTGTTCATTCCTTGATTGAATATTTATTGTATTATTCAATTATTTGTATATATTCAATCATTTGCATATATTTTATTTATTTGTATATATTTTATATACAATTATTTGTATATATCTTGTTTAATTTTTTAACATATTTATAAAATTTACTTTGAAGGCTATGTCTGCTAAATCTAACATAGAGCCACTCTTGAATTCTTATTGGCAGCATATTTTCCTGAGGATAGTTTTCTTTCCATGTCTTGCTAGTTTTCATTAAAAACTAAACATTTTAAGTAAAATATTGTACCAACTGTGTACTCTATCATATATATCTGATGTTTTTTGTTTTGTTTTAGTCTTAATTTTAGTAGGTAGTGAAATTGCCTGATTCAAATTGTACACTTTGTTTCCTCCTCCTTCATTCTCGTGGCTTCCCACTGCTATTATCCTAGCTGATCCCATGTCAGTCTCTCCTGTCCCCATGTATGCAAAATGTGGTAGTCAGCCAAGCTTTTGGGGCAGAGATCGGACACACCCTCCCTGAAGCTTCCTTGCTTCTGGCACCACCATATCTCTCCAAATTTCTAACTCTCTCTTGGCTTCAGTCTCTGTACATTGACACTTCCAGCCATCAGCCTTCACCTGTCTGCCACTCAAGCTATGCACATTTGGGGGATATAATCAGTTAGGAAAATCATCAAATTCATAGATATGACTCTGTGTAGCTTTATCTTTCAATAGTAGAATACTATGTGATCCCTGTCTGCTTTCTCAATGTGTCCCCTAGGGGCTCCCCTATTTCCATGTAGTTTAACAGTCAACCATGGATTTGTGCCTTGAATTTGTATCTCATTCTTTCATCATGCCACCATGATTTCACTGTCAATTTCCAGCGGCTTTCCCAGACCAGATGTGTCATCATATTAATTTTAGCTGGTAAGGCTTCTGCTTTTTTCAGTGATGTTTTTGGCAGGTGTAACCATGACGCTTATCTAGCACCCTGGCTTTCAGGTCAGAAAGCCATAAACTTACAGTTCAACTTCCATTTTTCAAAAAACTTATCTCTGGGCTCTGTCTGTTTTTTGACCATTTCCTGTCTTCAAGTATCTTTTTTGCTTACTCTAGTTTTTATAATTACGCTCTGCATTGGGTTCCTATAACCATGTCACTCCTATACTACTAATGCAAGTACCTCCCTAGTCTGGGGTTTTGGGATTGTATGTTTTCTAATATCTCTCTAGAGCTGCCAAGAGCTGGGACAAATGTATAGGGTTGCTGCAAAGGGTCACAAAGTAATTGAAATAAAATATTGATTCTATATTTTCTTATTGAGATTGCTACTAGTTACAAATATTTTCTCAGTGCTGAATAGTTTCAAAGAATAATTTGTATTCTAATTTATTTTAAATTTGTTCTAAAATAAAGAATAATTCTATTTAATTGCCTTCAGTTTAATTTCTACTCCATCCTGCATAGTTGCATATACTATGCTCTAACTGTGTAGCAGTTTGTAAAACAAAGGCACATTATACAAATGTGAGAAGTCATTATCATGTACTTACTATGCAAGACTGTACAAAGCCCAGAGCAGTGAAAGGAAGGGAATTCTCTATACAGAGCAATTCTTTTTTGCATGTTGCTGATATATTTCTCAAATCACAATCATTTCCATGGTAACAGACTGTGATATCCAAAAGACAGCCCCTGTCTTCTAAGATCTAGCAGAAAAATAATTTTGTCTCTGAATGCAAAAGTTTCTTAGTCAATCACAAATATTGTCAATAATTAGCAATAACAGCAATGGGAATTCAATTAAAGGCAAGGCAAATTGCTTTTTATTTAAATGTTCTCTTTCTAATGCATCCCAGTGTGAAAGTCCCTCTTTAAATTAGTGAAAGCATGTGTAATCTCAATACCTCCACTGGGGCTTGTAGGAATATATGAAGTCTCACTCTCTGGTTTAGTGTTTAGAGGCTTAGGCCAAAATTGTACTGCTGTAGGTTTATTGTAATGACAGATATCGATAGAAATTTAGATAATTAAGTGCATTCCAGCTTTATTTCAATTTTCTCTAGCTGTAAAATCCCTGCCTGCTAGCTTAATATATTCATGTTTATGTAAATTTAAATACAATCATAACTATTCTATAGTCATTTTCAAAACAGGATGTGCCATCTCGATTTTGTTTTCTGACACCTTTTAACCTTATAGAAAGGTCCAACAAATATTCTACTGAAAAAGAGAAAAGAGGACTCATTACATTTGGTTCTTGTCAGTTGGGTTTAATTTTTTCAGTAGGTGTCATTTTAGCCGATATTAGAAATGTAAAAAATTTATGGACAGGAACCATGGCATCTGGAGGAAGAACTTGAGATGTATACCCTCCAGTAACCTCATTAAAGAGATGAGAATGAAAGAAATCAATTTGGGCATCCTGGGGAAATTTGCCTTGAGGTCAAAGTTTATCAACTGGTAAGAAGTCTTCTTTATATATCCCTTAGCTTCTCTTCTCTAAAAAGGAGTCATATTCCTAAAAATGACTGCTCTGCCCACTGATTTGTAGGCTGGCACAAAAACATAGGAAATGCAAATTAGGTCAACAGCAGTGCTGAGAAAATCAAAGTATGGGAAAATAGAAGCTATAAGCAACTTTCTCTTCTGAGATGTAAACTGTAGTATTTTCAATCCATTTATTTCAGTAGTATATTTCTAGTTGATTTAATCTATACCAATATTAGGATTTGGCTTGTGGCCACATACAGACAAGTGTTAGGTTAACTATTAGCATTTAGGTGATTTTTAACATACTTAACTTTTGTGCATTATTTTACATTCCATCTATCTCAATAATTATAAGTTTTCAATGCTAGAAACTTGCTAAAAATTAACCCATTACTTAATATAGTGTACATTGCATACAGCCAAAGTTGAAAATAGTAGATTACAGATGCCACAAAGACTTTGATATTCTCCCCATAGAGATATAGCATTTAATTCCCCTCCCCTTAATTCTGGGCAGATTGCTTGACTAATAAATTGTGACAGATGTGATGTTTTGGGACTTGTGTACCTAGATCATAGGAAGACTTGCAGTTTCTGCCCAAGTCTCTTGGAACATTGCCTCTGGGAATTTTGAGCCTCCAGGTAAGAAGTTAGAGGACTTCTGGGAGGATGGAGGATTAGAGAGGTGGAGGGATCACATCAGTCCCAGAAAAAATAGCTAGAGAACAGCCAGAGAGATCTGGAGGGCTTCTCTGGGGGTCAAGACACCAGGGGAAAATGAGACACCACCAAGAAGAGAGAGGATCTCAGCTGGCTGAAAAATCCTAAGAGTAGCGCTGCAAAAGCAGCAGCAGGAGCCCTTCCCCCCACCTATGGAGCAAATCACAGTGTGTGGACTACAGCTGCTGTGGACTATAGTGACTGCAGACTGAGGGGGTTGCAGGGGTCCTCTTCCTCAAGAAAGGGGAGAGGGAAGGACAGAGCCTATAGCAAATTCAGATTTGGGGCAGTGAACTTGGTCTGCTGCACTGGAGGGGTAGCACACTTCCAGGCCTGAGAGCCAGCAGAGAGCTAAAGATAATTTGCCATCTCAAACACCCTCCCTACTGCCCCTGACTGGCTTCTGAAGAGGCAGAGGGAGGGAGGGTGTGGATGGCCAAGGGTGGAGAACAACCTCTGTGAAAGTTTGTTTGTGATGCTTAGCCAGCCCTGAGAACATTGCTTCTGCACCGCCCACTGCAGAGTTACACTGAATGCATTCACCCCTAGCACCTAGGGTTTGAGCTGAGCAGTCTGTCAAAGAGTGCCATCTTCTGGCCAGACCAGAAAAATGCATGGAAAAGGAATAATAATAATAAATAAATAAAAGAGGCAAGCAGATGCCTTTACTGCCACCCTATCCAAGGCCCTTGAAAACACCTGCACTCCATTTATGGGTACTTAGCCTTGGTTTCAGCGGTTAAATGGGGCAATCCTGAATATCTAGAACAAGTTGAACCAAGAGTCAAAGAACAGTGGTAGCATACAGCTACTTTAACAGTAAATCCCTAGGCAAGAGAGAGAAACTGAACATCAGAGTAAACTCAGCATCAGAATCAAATGCTTGAGAGATCTGGGCAAGATGACATCAGTTTAAGTGTGGACTCACCATCTCTTTCACAAAAAATGGCTGAGTAGGGGAAAGATCCTGCCCAAGTGAGCTGTTTTGGGAACCCACAGAGCAGGAAGCTTATGGGCATCCATCTGGAGAGAGCTGGACAAAGAGATAAATTGCACCAGGTAAAACACTGAGTTTCTTGCCCTTGAGACTGGAAACTGTGAGATGGCTAAGACTCACTCTAAGGCGAACCCTGAGCCCCAACTCCTGCTGGCCACCCAGTGGGAGGGAGTGTTCTCCAAGAGTGGTAGGGTTCTGGTGAAGGGTGGAGAGGGGGTTTCCTTTCTGTGGGTTTGGTTGTCTGGACCCCCTTTGAGCTTTGAGGAACATACCAGCTGGCTCAAGGTGGCACCAGGAAGAGAGGAGAAACAAATCTGCTGAGGCAGCCTGATTTACCTAACCGCCCTGGGATAGAGAAATTTGGCCTGGAAGAAGGCGGAGTCAGGCAATTGACCAGTCCTGTGCTGAAAACTATCAAAATTTCAACTCCTCTAAGGAGGGAATTCTTTTTTTTTTTTTTCCTGAAATTGTGTTCCATATTGTTTTCTGAAGATGCTGAGACAGTGTATGGTCAAACAAAACACCAAAAGTAAAGAGGCAGTATACATTACCTTACTTCCAGAAACAGTTAAGAAAAATATTACCTATGATTTAGAGAATCAAAAGAATTAGGTTGAACAGTATGAATCTGACTTTTTTGTAGGTGAAACAAGGTTAACAGCCCTGACTTGCAAAAATGACATTTCAATGTGGTTCATTCTAGTGCTAGCAGGAAAACATTTAGATTTAGAAATGTTTGCCCAATTTATACCAAAATATTTCAGAGAAATTGAAATGGCAAGAACAATTTGTAAAAAGTTAAAGCACATACCTAACCTATGAGGCTTATTACATTATTATGTCAAATCATACCATTTGACTGGATTGAGGATAACCATTTTAGCATTCTTTTCCAATGCAAACTAGAATGATTTTCATTTCCAAGTCTCTTTTGAGAAAGCAAAATCAAGGCAATGAAAATCAGAATGTCAAATAAACACAATTAGCAAACCAAGGTGTTACATAAATTAACCCATTTATTATAGGCTAGAGATGGTTCAAATTTTGGTGGGCCTACTGGTCTTTCAATTCCTTCAGTCTCCTCATGGCAGACTTTACTGTGACTGCAGAGGTGGTGTTGTAGGTCCAGGCATGACCAGCTAATATTTTCGTGCAGGAACCACAATGCCAGATCCCCACAACTTTTCTCTTCATTTTGGTCTTGCCACAGAAAGAGCAAGTGTACTTGGCATACTGGCTGATTTCAATTTTCTTCACCATTTTCCTAAGGGAGGCACCATATCGGGTCCCGTATTTACCAACTATTACGACCTTCTTGGTGCATTGCATCATGCTGCCATGAACTAACTCCGAGCCCAGAGAGCAGGAAGTTCTTAATAAGCTCCCAAGGGCCTATTTAGGATCCCCTGGGAGGAGAGGGTAGTCTGAAAGAGAGTTGAGAGCCATTTTTCTGCACTGAGTTCAGTCACCAGGGTCCCAAGTGAATTTCAAAAGGGTATTAAACCTGATCAGGAGAGGTAAGGGGGACTCCCCTCACACAGGCTATTGTGTCCTGCTGCCCTGGGGGAGAAAAGAATAAGAATAGAAAGGAGGCAGGGACAGACTCTTAATCAGCAGTAATTTATCCAACTGCAAAGAGTCAAACCTACCCAAATGAAAGTGACTGGATAGCCTTCTGAAGATCTACCTGACCCAGCAAGAAACTTTAGCTCAGTGCAGGAATTTCTGCCTTGAGTATACAAGGCCCCTAGTTGGATTCCTGGGTCTTCTTAGAGTAGTGATCCACGGAGATATCAAACATCCAGCTGATACTTTAGGACAGGGAAAACATAGACATTATTTTTGTATTAGCTTCTCTTGGCTCTTTTATTTTTCCCCCCCAAAAAAGTTGCTTTCGTTAAAAATTCAACTTAGTTAACTCACTAAAACCTGCTTCAAAACCTGCA
>JAQZBX010090065.1:0-12557 GCA_029593785.1 Cabassous unicinctus
TCACGCGAAGAGGAACATGTGCCACAGCTGAGGCCCACCGCGCGGCCTAAACACAGTCAGGCTCCCGGCGACCAACGCGCGCCCGCGGCGGGCAGCCGGCACTTCCGGCCGCTCTAGGACGCCTCCCCTCGGTGGCGGCTGCCAGGCCCGCCTACTCCACCCGGCGCATTGACAGACACGGCAGCTCGGCCGCCAGCACGTCGTCTTGGCTCCTTTTCAATCTTTTTTCCCCTTCTCAAGATTTTTTAAAAAAATTATTGAATAACTTGAATAAGCAATGCATTCACATGATTAGAAATTTAAAAAGTGCTGGGAGTGTCCCCCCAGCATCTAGTTTTGGCAATCAATGTTTTTCGTGACATGTGTATCCTTCAATAATTCCCCTTACTTTTTATCCTCTACACAAATATACATTTTTTTCTGCACCTCGCTTTTTCCCCTCTTATCAACAGATCTTGGGGATTGCACACAAAGGATTTCCTCTATCTTGCCCGCTCTATTTTTAAACAGCTGCATGGAATTTCATTATGCAGATGTACTGTGATGATTTGAAACTATGTACCCCAGAAAAACATGTTAAGTCTATTCCATTCCTGTGGGTGTGGACTCGTAAGTGGACCTTTTAATGAGGTTACTTCAGTTAAAGTGGGGTCAGCCCAATTAGAATGGCTCTTAATCCTATTACTGGAGTCCTTTATAAGGGCAATGAAATTCGGACATAAAGCCACATGAGGCAAGAAGCTGAACCTGGAAGAATAGGGAGAGACCAGGAGACGCTGCCCTGTGCCTTGCCACAATCTTCCGGGAGAAAGCATTGCCTTGATAATGCCTTGATTTGAACTTTCTTTTAGCCTCAAAACCACAAGCAAATAAATTCCCATTGTTTAGGCCAAACCATTTCATGATGATTTCTTGGTACTTGCCCAGGAAACTAAAACATGTACCATAATTTATTAACTACCCACTGATAGTCATATAGGTTGTTTCCAATTTTTTGCTTTTTCAAACACTGCTGCAATAAATTACTGTGAACATACATAATTTCTTATTTGTGAGGATATATCCATAGTATATATTCCTAGAAATGGAATTATAAAAGCTAGAGTAGGGGCATTTATACTTTTCTTACTGCCAAATCACCATTCATAGACCCTACTAGCAAAGTTCTTGTTTCCCTGTACTTGCCAACAGTGTTGTAAAACATTTTGAGTTTTGCCTATTTGATGGCTGAAAAAGGCTCTTAGCATTTTCCACAGTCTTTCCTTTTCTTCCACAAATATTGATTATATACCTATTATGCCAGGCACTGTTCTGGAAACTGGAACTATAGTTTTGAAGAAAACAATGCCTTTGCCTTCATGGAATTCATAATTTAGTGGGTGCAGATGCAGCAGAGAGTAGTCAAACAAGAAAAATACATAGTATATTATATGATGGAGGTAGGTGTTAAAAAGAAAATAAAGGGGAGAGGGAGTTTGGGGGTGAGAATAAGGTAATGCAGTTTTAAACAGGGAGGGCCTCACTAGTAAATTGACATTTGAGCAAAGATTAAGGGAGATGAAGGAGTGGGGCATCGAGGGTAAAGATGTTTCAGGGAGAAGGACAGCAAATGCAAAGGCCTGAGGTGGAGTATGTTCTAGGAACAGGAAGGGGGCTTGAGTGTCTGGAGCAGAGTGAGCAAAGGGGAGAGTAGAAAGTGAGGTCAGACAGGTAAAAATGGTTCTGGGTGGGGGGAGGAGAGGGAGAGATAATGAGAAGCTTGGATGAGTGCAAGGATGTTATTTTTTACTTCAAGATGGGGAGCCATTAGGGGTTTTTGAGCAGGGGAGTGACATCATCAAACTTTGGTATTGAAAAGATTATTCTGGCTGCTGTGTTGAAACTAGACTTGTAAATGAAGGGTATTGGGTAAGGGCAGAAGCAGAGAGATAGGTTGGAAAGCTACTGCAATAATCCAGTTTTCAGTGGCTCAGACCAGAGTAGTCGTGGAGATGTAAGAGTAATGAAAACATGATTCCTATGATTTGTTATTGGGCTGTTTGCATTGGTTACAAAATAAAAACAGACAAAAAAATCCCACGTTATGTATAGGAATTAATTTGTCTGTGAAGTCATTAAATTGCTTGTTAAATTACTTTAATCAAACTGTGCATAATACCTTATGATCTCCTGTTGATTGTCCTACATTATGTTTTAAAGAGGATTCCATTCCATGGTCGAATATATTTTGGAAACACTAAGTTAGAGCAAATAACATTTATTAGAAATTCTTAATGTCCTATAATAGCTTGACACCCCTTTCTTCCCTTGCCAGGATGGGCATACTCTCATATTCTCATCTGTCAGTGCTGTAGATATGTGGACAAACTCACACTTTAAATTTCGCCTTGGGATAGTCCATCCCGTCCTCGCTCATTCGCTCCCCCCCGCTTTTTTTTTGATAGAAGGAATAGCATGTGCCCATTGCAGAAAATGCTTAATATGCAGTGTTCCACCTAGTGTTTCCAGGGTGAGATGTGACTGTGTAGCTTGGCATTCTCTTTTTTCTAAGTCTGTTATTTCAGCCTTCCTGTTGATCTGTGAACTACCCAATACCCTCCAATAAATCACTTTGAGTCTTAGGTTAACCAGGGTTGGTTTCCATGGGTTTGCAGTTAAGAACTGACAGGTCTTCCTCCTGATTCTGAACTACATTTGCTATGCCCCTTTCATAGGGACCTAAAACAGGTAAGCTTACGTCACATTTTTTGATGTAGTAGTGCTGATAGGGTAAGAAGTTGCTTCGGCGGCATAACTTCTGCCTTCTTGGTATGGTAGAGGCTATGAGTAAGTAATTAACAAGTCCTTGTAATCTTTCTGAAGCCCCATTTTAATTATATCACTTTTCTCAGAGAAGTGGATTCTGGTTATCTTTCAAATCAATAAGAATTCCTCAGCCTTCTTTCAAACAGACCCCATCATGCTTAATTGATTTATTATCTCAATATACTCTCCTACATTGTCCTTCTGCTCCAGGATGACCCCAACCCCTACTCCTAGTTCCTTTTACTGGACATATTCCAAGGTGTTTTCCCAGTCTGAAATGCCTAACTCTTTCCTGCTTTTTCAAAAATCATCAAGAAAATTGGGCAGGGGGGCTGAGGGATGGAGTGAGAGAGTTTTAGATCTACCAACTACATAGTTTTAAACATCAGCAATTAAAGCAGTTGTGCAAGGCTACACAGACAGACAATATTAAAAAAAAGAGAGTTCAGGAATATATATAAGCCCACAACAATATTTAGTATATGCTAAAGGCTACATTTCAAATTATTTGGGAAATGAATAGTTCTGGGACCTCAGTGAATGTGTTGGCTGGGGATTTGGGGGGTGGAGACAGGGGAAGCCAAATAATATTTTACTTGTTACACTAATCTAGATCAAAGAGTTAAATTCATTCATTCAAAACAAATTTATTAAGTACCTAACTTATGCCAGGCACTTCACTAAATGCTGACGATACTGCAATGAACAAAAGAGACACATGTGCTTAGATAGAAAAATTGAAATCAGTATAACCTTGGAATAGGGAGAAACTTTCTAAGCATGACTTAAAACCCTAAAGACATAAAGCCCAAAGCCATAAAGGAAAAGAAACTGTTCACATAAAACTTTAAAACTTTTGAATGAAGAATAAAAGAACCAAAAATCAAAATATAAGCTCAAAGTAAAATTTGCAAAATATGTAAAAGAAAGAGGGATGAGTTTCCTAATAAACAAAGACGTCTTACAACAAATAAGACAAAGCTGAATCAGGCAACAGAAAAACTGGCCAAGGATTTAAGCAGGTATTTATGAAATACAAACATTAAAGGATAATAACAAATATGAGGTGTTCAAATTCACTAATAATTAAAGAATTAAAATTGAGATTTCTTTAACCTTTCAGTTTGCTAAGACAAAAGGATTGATAATACCTGATATTACAAAGTTTGTTGAGAAATAGTACTATTAGTTGTACATTTTTAGAAGGCTATTAGTAAGACTTAATGAAATTAACAAATCCATACTACTTGAACCCACAAATTTGCTCCTTGGAATTATCCATATAAAAATGCTTACACAAATGTTTGAACATATGGAATGGACTTAAATTGGGAAACCCAAATGTCCATCATTTGGGAATTTCAATATGTCCACTTATTAAAATGCCACACATTTTTTAAGAACTAAAAGATGCCAAAGGTATACTAAATGGGAAAAAAAAACAATGTAAGTTACAAAACAGTATGATATCCAGTTTTGTAAAATAAAAATTATCTTAAATGCTTACACAGTGATTATCACTTGCGGTAAACTTACAGAGAACTTGCATTTTGTACCTTAAATATTTCTGTAAAGTTAAAATTTTACAAGAATTTATACTGGTGTAAACAGGAAAAGACAAATGTTTAAAAACTCTATTCATTCTTTGGAACCTACAAAATTTTTTTCTGTTTGGGAATGTCATCAATATCCTTTTGCCCTCCCTGAATTTTTTTGTTAGACATGTTATCCTGTAAAAGGGTGTTACTCACTTAAGATGAAACTCAGATCCAACCTGCCTCTCCTTCCGAAGGGCAAATGCAGGTGCTGATCAAATAAAGTGTAGAAAATAACTTGCAAATGAACTTCAGAAAACTCTTATATCAAGGAAGAAAATTTAAGAAAAAGGGTAGCCACTGCCCTTCTCTCCATAAGAAGTACATGATCAAAACCCAAAGTCCCTTCCCTTGACTATGGCACATGTCCCTCATTGCCAAACAAGCAGAAGAAAGAATCCAGAGGATGCTTAACTATTTCCTTCTTCCCCTTTAGTGCACAGCACACTGTCAGCATGTTCTTCCCTTCTTATGTCCTGCTTTATCAAATTATCTTATTAGGTTTATACGAACCCACCCTACTTCCTGGAGGACACTTGTACTACAGGTTCTGAACTTCCTGCCCAGAATATTCTTCTTGTGGGACCTGGCTTCAGTTGCTCATCATCAGCGCCAGATAACCGACTCACCGGAGTCTTGGAGCATCAGGCTGCAATAACTTAAGTCTTCTGGCTAGTCCTTGGCTTAGGTATGCACTTTCTCTACTTCACGGGTTCTTAACAAGGGGTCCATGAGCTTGAACTGAAATTCAAAAAAACATTATTCTTGTGGGGACGTGTTGGGGTGGGTGTGATATACTTATTAAATAATACACAGTATAGTGTGGACTTAGTAAGGGGTCCGTGGTTTTAACCTGACTGGCAAAGGGGTCTGTGGAACAAAACAGGTTAAAAACCCCTGCTTACTTGGATAAAGGCTCTCTGATAACTTTACCACAACATAAGCATATAACCTGGTGTATGACAAGGAGGGCCTGTCTCCCCTACCTCATTTTTGTCTTCCAAAACAACAAAACAAAACAAAAAACAACCCATACAAAAATAGCTAGGTGAACTAATAACAGTAATTGCTAGGTGCATATTCTTTTTTCTTCTTCATTATTTTAAAAGAAAGAAAATAAATGAACTAAGCATTTAACTCAAGGGATTAGAAAATGAGGGGGGGAAAATAAGGAAAAGAAAAATATCAAAGCATAAGTAAATTAATTACAAAATAGACAATAATAAATAAATCCACAAATGGAATCTTTGTGAAGAAACCCATAGAAATGACAAACTTATGGTAAATCCAATTGAGAGAATAAAATTTTAATTATAAATGACAGCATATGAGGAGGAATGTATGCCACTAAAATTTAAAAAATAACTCAACAAAATTGGTGATTTTCTGGGGAAAAACCACTAGTTTTAAAATTCTTTCAGGGAAGCGGATGTGGCTCAATCGATAGGGCTCCCGTTTACCATATAGGAATCGAACCCAGGGCCTCCTGGTGAAGGCAAGCCAGCCTGCGTGGCATGGTGAGCTGATGCAGCAAGACGACCCAACAAAGGGAAACAAGCAGACACAGAAAAACGCAAAAGCAAATGGACACAGCGAGCACAAGCAGCAAGGGGGGGATAAATAAATAAAATCTTTAAAAAAAAAAAAATTCTTTCAAGGAGAAAAATCTAAATAAACCAATTCTAAAGGATATAATTGAAAAAGTTATCAAAGATTCATCTCCTGAAAGGCCTAGATAATTCTGTAGCATTTTAACTTTTACAAAGTATTTATTACACATGTACAATAAATTCTTTCATACTTTTCCTTTTGGAGTATACAGAGAAGTAGAAGTAAAGGAGAGAATCATTCCATTTTTATCACCTAAATACAGTCACTGACATTTTGTTGTCATTTCCTTCCAACTGTCAATATTTCTACCGTTTTACAAAGTTTTTTTTCTAAAAACACTTTAATAAGCTACTTAAAATTTTAATGTAATAAACACTTTTCATTTTATTATAAACTTTTCATAAGTGTAATTTATATCTATAATTTATATCATTTGAGATAATAAATACCAACTTTACAGAAGAGTTGGGAAGTTTGCATAATAAGGTGCTTCGTACAGTGTCGAGTACACTGTAGGTCCTCAACAAATGGTAGCTACTATTTTTATGGTGTGCAAAGGGCTTTGGCTTTGACATATATCATTTCATTTATATTGGGTATTATTATCTAGCAACATAGTGTTCCCTCTTTAGGGGGAGAAGGTAAGTTTCTTCCCACAAAGGAGCTTCCCAGATGCCTCTAGAAGAGAAACCAAGAGTAATGCTTGGGAGAACCCTTTCGCTTGGTTTTGCTGAGAAGTAGAGCCCAGGCTGAACAGAGTTCATTAATCAGAGCCTGGAGTAGCAGGGAAGAGAGTTGCCCTGTGTCTCAGCACTCAGAGACCCACACAGGACCAGGATTCTGAGTGGCACTCAAAGAACAGTGGACTCAGATTCTGGTTAGGATCACTCATTTTAGGCATTTAGGCTCCATGACACAGAAATAAAGGAGTTGGCTATGCCTTAAATTACTCTGAAGTCACTGAGAAGTCACGGATAAAAAGAACCAGTTCTCCAGCCTCCACAGACCCTCCACCTCTCCCCTTACTTTCAAGGCTCCTTTTATTCCCACCTAGTAACTTTGCTCTTTCCAGTTGACCTTTCTTACTCCTTCGACCTTTTCCACTGTACCTTTTCACCACCTTTTCAGTTTTTCTCCTAACTTCTTTTCCCTTTCCTTCCCTCATGAAGTTTACCCCACCTTCCCCCTTGTTCTTAGCTGCTTTTTCTTTCCACCTCTACCCACTCTCTGATTCTGGCCTCTTCCTACTGCTTTCCCACAACCACTCCTACTACGGAATGCTTTAAATCTCAGTGGTTGTCTTCCCCGGTCTAGTGCCTGCATTTAGCCCCCGGTTTCCTCACTTTCTTATATTTAATGTTGCTCCCTCCATGTATGTTCTTAAATTTTTCATTTCACCTGGAGGAGTAGTCTCTAAGGATTCTGTTAGAAGATATTACAGTTGCTTTCAAGGGATTACTAGAAATTTTATCCAAGGAAAATGTTAAAGTGGCTTTCTTTTACCTTCAGGTGCTCAAAGAATAAAAATTTATTTCTAAATCTAAATCTTCAGGCCTGTTGTCAGCAGTAAAACCCTTTCTTTAAAGACAGTATTAACTGGAAGGTCAATATATAAAACTAATTAAAGTGAAACTGTTTTGGTGGTGAGGAACCTGGAGCCCTGAAGCCTCTTTAAGAAATCCCCAGGGCTTGGGTAAAGTGAATGAATAAAAGTGGTGGTGGTGGTGGTGGGGAAGCGTGCAGTGTAAGCGCATCGGAAGCTGAGTGGCAGTGATGACCACGACAAACTGGAGAGTAGCAATAATCAGTTCCAGTCAACTGTTGCCATGTGGGAATGTGGTGCCCAGGGTAACCATATTGTCCATTTTTGTAAGAGAATTTGGAAAGTCAGATTTTATGTGAAATCTCCTGATTCTTAAATAGTTGCAATTATTTAAAATTTTACATATATATATATATGTAAATAAAAACTGGGTAGACCAAAAAAATTACATTATATGGACTATGTATGCAGTCCATTTGGCTTGTTTGCAACCTTTCACTTAAGATTTGAAAAGTCACTGGGAATTTGCATGATAAATCTTCTTGATCCACCCCCACTGAATTATCCTAACACCACAAATCACAATTCCAGTATTACAAAATGGCTTTTGTATTTCACAATCATTTTAGTGTAGATAATTGACAGATTAATATATTTTATTAAGTTAACCAAAATTAAGGTTTTTTTCATGTATGTCAGGTGTTAACTCTAAATTCACACTCTAAAGATTATTACTTCAACTTCAAAAAAAAAGGAGAAAAAGGGAAGGGAAAAGGAAGAACAATAGTAATCTCTAAAACCTCTAGTCATATATCTAATAGAACTTTTAGATTTCCTGAGCCACTTGATTTAGAGTAGATAAGTTTGAGAGTATAGCATGAGCCCCTCCCAAGTCCCACTTCATCAGTGGCAGAGCATCAGAAAGTCATCTGGCAAGCTTTCAGGTGCTGCCTATCGTAGCCTCTATATGTATTTATAAATAGTGATTGCAATTTTCCCTACATCATTGTATTGGTAGCATCCTTTTCTAGTTGTGCTTTTCTGATGTTCCACAGGAATGAGCACAGATGAAAAATTCTGTTACTTTTGATACCACCGGGGCTTCTCTCCAGTGTGGATTCGCTGATGTACAATGAGGTGTGAGCTCCGCCGGAAAGCTTTTCCACATACATCACATTCGTAGGGCTTCTCTCCAGTGTGGATTCTTCGGTGTCCCAGAAGATGTGAGCTGTAACTGAAAGCTTTCCCACACACATCACACTCATACGGCCTCTCTCCACTGTGGATTCGCTGGTGTCCAATAAGAGCTGAACTATGACTGAAGGCCTTCCCACACTCATCACATTCATATGGTTTCTCCCCACTGTGGATTCTCTGATGATGGAAGAGGCCTGAGCTTTGGCTGAAGCTTTTCCCACACTCACTACACTGGTATGGCTTCTCTCCAGTATGAACTCTCTGATGTTGTATCAGATGTGAGCTCAGGCAGAAGGCTTTCCCACAGTCATTACACTGGTATGGCTTCTCTCCTGTATGGGTCCTCTGGTGTCGAATAAGGCCGGAGCTGTAATGAAAAGCTTTCCCACACTCGTTACATTGGAAAGGTTTCTCTCCAGTGTGGGTCCTTTGATGCTGAACCAGGTGTGAACTGTAATAAAAGGCTTTTCCACACTCATCACACTGATAGGGCTTTAATCGGCTGTGTATTCTCTGATGGTCAATAAGCTGTGAGTTCTGAATGAAAGTTTTACCACAGTCATTACACAAATAAGGTCTCTCCCCTGTATGGATTCTTTTATGTCTAATGAGGCTTGAGTTTTGAGTGAATCTCTTCCCACATTCATCACACTTATATCGTCTCTCATTTGAAGTGTTTCTCTGATGTCTTTCTGAACATCCTTCATGTTCCTGGGTTCCTCTATATTCCAAACTATCTCCATTGACTTGACCAGGTAACTTTTCTTGGGATTCCATACCTGCAGTAAGTTCCTGTTTTTGAGTCAATTCTCCTTTAACAATTCTGATCACATCATCTGAAATAAAAAAGTATAGCATTTAAATGTCACTTAGATATACAGGAGATAAAATTAAAAACATATACTAGAAATATACAGCTTAAAGATACCAACAAAATGGTTTTGCAACATTTGAGGAGGAAATTGGGAGGTGGAAAAGGAAGAGAGGACTAGCTGGGGCTGGACTGGGATGGTGTGATTCAAGAAAAGATAAGAGTAATCCAATGAACAAGAATGGTAAACAGCAAAGAAACACTCTAAGACAAAAATGAACTCACCATGGAAGGCCAAAAGTTGAGAGAAGGGCTGAGAGGTCAGTAACTGTGGGAGCAGCAAAAAAGAGAAGGGAAGCCAACAGTGGCAGATACGAAAGAGTAACAGTGAGGCAGGCCGGTGCAGGTTGCCCTGATATCTCTTAGAATATTGAAAGGTGGGGAGTCAGAGCACAGGGAAGTGTTCCATTTACACATGTACAGAGCAAAGAGATTGAAGTCTAGAGACCTAGAACAAAAGATGGTGTTATCATGTGGGGACAGTATAGAAACTGCTTTGGTCCCAAAAGAACTCACTATTCTTGCCAAGGAGAACAATGGGAATCTGTCAAGCCTGAGGCTGCACTCCATGGGTTATTCAAGACTTCTCAGGTAAAAGAGTCACTAACACAGAGAAAGTCTCTTTAACAAAGACACTAGGGAAGCGGATGTGGCTCAACCGATTGGGCTCCCGCCTACCACGTGGGAGGTCCCTGGTTTGTTTCCCAGTGCCTCCTAAAGAAGACAGCCAAACTGATGCAGCAAGATAATGCAACAAGAGACACAAGAAGAAAAACATAATGAGAGACACAACAAAGCAGGGAACAGAGGTGGCTCAAGCGATTAGGCGCCTTCTTCCCACATCGAAGGTCCCAGGTTTGGTTCCGGTGCCTCCTAAAGAAACAAGGAAGATGAACAGAAACAGCAAGTGCAAACAATGAGGGGGTGGGGAGAAATAAATAAAATTAATCTTAAAAAAGAAAAAAAAAGACACTAGATTCCCATCTGTCCTTACCCAGGGAAACCACTTTCCCATAATTCTTCTGCCTGTCTTTTCTACAGAGGTTCCTCTGAGCAGTATGTCCTAACAGCCCCATTCCTCCAGGATAGGAGATATGGCCACATCCTCAATGGTTAATAGTTTCCAAAAACAAAAACAAACAAGATCACATGAGATTTTCCCACTCAAGGCATATTCCACCTGAAGTAATACCAGTTTAGGACTCAGAGTAAAGTGCAGAATTTGTAACATGTAGAAAGGATACACAGAAGAGGGATATGCTTTGAGTGGGTAAGAGGCATTAAGTGGGGAAAAAAAGGAAAAAAAAAACTATGAAGACAGAGAACTAGGAAGCAGTACAAGTCAGACCTAACCCTGGGAAGAGGTATTAGGGTTGACTGTACCAGAATGGGTTGGCTAAAGAGATTCGGGGATGAGGGAAAAGGAGTCATAGTCAGACAGCAGATTTGAGATCTCGGAGAACGTGAATGAGAGACAAAGCTCACTGGCAACCTGTCTGAGAACAACAACTCTGCCCTTCTGAGTCTTGGGCAAGTGCCTTTCTATGTAAGGGCAGGAAACCAGGGAAGAGGCAGACCTGCAAAAATGTTGCCAAGAGGGAGATGAGCCTTTCCTTGGGGCCTCCTTTCAGGATGAGGCCTGCAATAATTTCCTTGCCAAACCAGCGTGCAAAACCTGGGAGATTAAAAAAACTCTATTAGTGGTTACATAAGGTTATCTTAAAGTCTTTGAGTATTTAAAAACTTTAATTTATGTAATAGGTACCTTAGATATATCTGTGCAGGATTTAAAGGCAATTTATACAATGCAAGGACATAGTTTTTTTTAGTCGCTAGCAAATAAAAAGTGGCTACTGATGAGGGATACAAAACAGTATTATAAATATAATAGCACTCCATGAAAGGAAGGGCTGGCACCATCTCACTGCCTGATGCCAGAGGCTGGGGTGGAACATGCAGGCACACACATATAAAAAGCACACAGATACACATGGAGAAAAATACAACCCTGTGACCAAGAACTGTGCCAAACCACCTAGAAGCCGCTGACTACATCATAGATATCTGTGATACCACAATGGTAAAGGAGGCCTAAAACACCATTGTGTAAAACCTGGTCTGGGGAACCAGGTGAAGGTAAAAACAGAACTGCTAAACAAGGAAGGAGAGAATGTAAAATAGATTAAAAAAGAACTCAAAATAAGTCTAAAAATGAAAAATTTAAAACATGAATTGAATGCCAAGAAAGATGGTTCACAAAATGACCAATTGGAACATGAATTAAATCCAGATGAAATTAGTTTAATCAAACAGGCTTACAAAATTAGTAGATTAAAGACACTTAAAAGATATAAATGATGACACACCATCTGGCAAATAAACATGGAATTATTCAATAAAATAAGTGGAAAGGAAAGAAGGATAGGTGGTATAAAAATAACTGAATAGAAATTTAAAACATAATAGTTATTTAAATAACATTTTCAATAAAATGGATAAACTAGAGAGACAATATATCAATATATTCAAAAAATATATGAAAGAGCAATTAAGTTAAACGAAGGTATTGATAACTGCATTCTAACAAGTATCTGATGAGAGTTCCAGAAGAAAATAGTTTAAATTACAAAAGCACTAGGGAAACGGATGTGGCTCAAGCGACTGGGCTCCCATCTACCATATAGGAGGTCCAGGGTTCGATTCCCAGGGCCTCCTGGTGAAAGGTGGGCTGGTCTGAGTGGAGAGCTGGCCCAGGCAGAGTGCTGGCCTGCGCACGAATGCTGGCCGGCACAGGAGAGCTGGCTCGTGCAGGAGTGCTGGCCCACACAGAGAGCTGGTGCAGCAAGATGACTCAACAAAAAGAGACACGGAAGAGAGACAATAAGAGACACAGCAGACCAGGGAGCTGAGGTGGTGCAAGAGATTGAGTGCCTCT
>JAQZBX010090066.1:0-12559 GCA_029593785.1 Cabassous unicinctus
AGGCCTGCTGTCCTGACCTCTGTGTGGGCTTGAAGTGGTCGCGGCTGAGGTCTGGTGGGCCAGCCGTGCAGGCCTGGGCTCAATACTGCTTGGGGTTCGGGGGCATCGAGGCCTGGGGGGTGACGCGATGCCCACCTCTGTGGCTTTCAGGGACCCAGCGGCTACAAAGGGGAACAAGGAGAGGTTGGCAAGGACGGCGAGAAGGTGAAGCTCGCTGTGCTGCCACAGCGAGGAACGGGCCATGCCCGGGGATTGGGGCGTGGGCCTGGCTGGCGTGGCAGTGCTCAGGCGCTCAGCTAATTGAACACCTGCTATGCGAGTGGCCTGGACAGGGGCTTAGCTGGTCGGAGCTGGGGGATTTGGGGTGGGGTCTCTGGACTTCTGGATGGACCCCCAGGCCCGGGCCTCCAGGTGTCCTGGGACCGCGCAGCAGAGGAAGCCCAGCCCATGTGGGTCCATCCAGCACCTGTGGGGGGTGGCCTCGGGCCCAGCTGTGACCGGGACGCCAGCCCCCACTGCACGGGCAGGGAGATCCACGGGCGGGGC
Organism: Cabassous unicinctus; assembly: GCA_029593785.1. Lineage (NCBI taxonomy): Eukaryota > Metazoa > Chordata > Mammalia > Cingulata > Chlamyphoridae > Cabassous > Cabassous unicinctus. The sequence goes on from JAQZBX010090066.1 coordinate 547, forward strand.
GGGGGAAGTGCCGGAACCTCAAGTCACACTTTCTCTGCCTCCCTTGCAGGGCAACCCCGGCCCCCCTGGGCCTGCCGGCATCCCAGGCACCGTGGGGCTGCAGGTGAGGCTGGGCAGGGGCGAGGAGTGGGGGGGGCCCTGCCCACCTGCCCACCTGCCCACCTGTGCCTGTGCCTGTGCTGAGGCCAGGGGCAAACATGAGAGCTCCCAAGTGACCCGAGCCAGGCCCCACGCGGCTCCCCGGAGGGGGCAGGGCTGGCAGCCCCGACTGCATCTCTAGCTGTTTCCCCACAGGGCCCGCGGGGGTTGCGAGGACTGCCAGGGCCGCTCGGGCCCCCCGGGGACGGGGTAAGTCTGCCCAGCTCCCAGGGCTGCCTGGAGCCTGCCTACCCGCAGCCTTCGGCCCTGGGAGCCCCCTCCTCACCACTGGCCACTGGCCCACGCAGCTGGCTGGGTGCCTGGGCAGTGCCTGCCCCCTGGGCTTCCGTCCACGTGTAAAAGGGGGAGGGTTGGGCTGTCCTCACGGACCCCTCCCAGGGGGCGCTGTGAAGGCTCTCGCGGCTTAGGCCAAAGGGAAATCAGGGCTCAAGACTGGGCTCGGTGGGAGCCTTGATGACTGCTGGAGGGGAAGGAAGGGGTTTGGGGACCACCAGGTGGGGGGAGGGCCTGCCGGGAGGGTGGGACCCGGGGGGGCTGCTGGCTGCAGACAAGAGGCCCAGGTGCCCCCTCTCCTCCGCAGGGTCCCGTCGGGTTCCAAGGACCCCCCGGCACCCCGGGGACCCCCGGGAAAGCGGTACGTGTGTCCTGCGTGGGGGGCAGAGGGCGATCCCTGGCAGGCCCGGCTCTCTGTCCCTTTCCCTTGTCCCCTGGATGCTGCACCCAGCCCCCTGGGCCCACTCCTCCCAGTGCGCCCCTCAGGGCTGACCCTGCCCCTGCCCCCGGTTCCGCTGTCCCAGCGTCTCTGCTTTGCTGACTCTTCCCTGTCCCCCTTGCTACCTCCAGGGTGACCGAGGCGAGAGGGGCCCAGAGGGGGTCCGTGGCCCCAAGGGAGAGCTCGTAAGTGAGGGGGGCTTGGCTCCCGGGACCCCTGGGCAGAGGAGCCTGGCCGCGTTCCTGAAGGGTGCTTGGGGAGGGGCACCCGGCCCTCCCCCAGGAGTTGGGGTGGGGCGAGCCCCTCGTGGGAGCCTGGCCCCAAGGCGTCCTCGCCAAGCCCACTGGGAACCCTCCAACCCCACTTTGCGAGCCTGGCCATCGCGCCAAGGGTGCTGCCTGGCAACGGGCATCAGAGGAGCGAGTGACGCGTGCGCAGTTGCGAGACAAGCTGCCTCTGCCCGTGGACACCTGCGGCGGGCCCCCTTTACTCCCCCGAGCCCTCTTGGCCGAGAGGTCTGGCCCCAAAGCTGCCGTGGAGCGCTGCGCCGTCCATCCGCAGGGCGCCGTCTCGCCGGTGTGCTCCCGGCAGCTGTCCCCGCTGCCCCGCACGGCCCCACGGTCCACGTGGGCCGCCCCACACCCCTACTTGAGCGATTTCATTGCTTGTGTTTTCTAGGGCAGGTCTGGTCCCAAAGGAATCCCTGGAGTAGCCGGGCCCGGTGGGGAGCCGGTACGTGAGGCCCTGCTGGGGAGCACTCGCTGGGCACGCCCGGGGCACGTGGGCCCTGGGTTCTGCCTTGCACCAGGTGCCTGGGAGGTGTCAGCGTTTGACACCCCTCCGTGGGTGCACCCACACCTGCTGGTCTCTGGGGGTGCCACCACGTCCCACGTGACACTCAGACAAGTCCACGGGTGGTTGCGGTCTGGTGGGCCCAGGAGGGCAGGGTCCTGGAGGGGCGGCCTCGAGGATGGCTGCAGGGGGAGGGGCAGGTGGGTGCACTGTGTGGAGCCTCAGTCCCCCTCACTCCCTCGCCCCCAGGGCATGCCAGGCAAGGATGGCCGGGACGGCGCCCCTGGACTCGATGGTCAGAAGGTCAGTGGCAGCAGGCGGGTCCTGGGGGGTGGGGGGAGGGGGTGGGAGAGGAGTCCTGCTGGAGGCCTGGCCCCCCCGGCCCCCTACCCTACTGCTTGTCCTTGCAGGGAGACGCTGGTCGCCACGGTGCCCCAGGAGAGAAGGGTCCCAATGGGCTGCCGGTGAGTGCCATGGTGGGGGCCTGGGGTCCCTGGGCCCCTGGCTGCACTGTTGAGCAGGGAGGACCAACACGGGACCAGCTCCTGGGGCCGTGCTGGAGCCTGAGCCCATCAGCCCTGGCGCCCAGTGGGCGCTGCATGGTCACATGCAGGGCGTGTGCAAACATGCCCGTGTCCCACGCTGCCCGGATATTCTGGGGTCTTCTCCCGCGGGATGCCTGAGAGGGCTCTGCAGAGGGCTCTGTGCAGACGCCAGGAGGGCCGGGGCCCTCGCCCTAAAGCACATGCTGCCCGCGTCCCCCACTCCGCACCGCCTTCCCTGCACGTTTCCCCCCACACACTCGGCAGCGCTGCCCTCTGACCCTGCAGGGACTGCCTGGACAAGCAGGATCCAAAGGCGAGAAAGGAGAACCGGTTCGTGGCTTCTTTCCCTGGGGGTGGGAGGCCCAGGCCCAGGTGGTGGGGCGCAAAGGGGACGCAGCAGACACAGCCCTCCCGCCCTCCCTCTGCAGGGCAAAGCTGGAGAGCTGGGTGAGGCAGGCCCCTCAGGAGAGCCCGGTGTCCCCGTACGTACCCCAGCCCCATCCCGCCCCCCACCCCCAAGCCTTCCTGCCCTCCCCCTTCCCCCACTAACTACCCCCCCCATGTGCAGGGAGACGCTGGCATGCCCGGGGAGCGCGGTGAGGCTGGCCACAGGGGCTCGGCGGTGAGTGGGGGTGCAGCTGGTCTTGCTCCCTGGGTGGGAGAGGGGTGCCGCTCTGCGTGCAGCGCGGGCGGAGCCTCAAAGCTGAGGCGCACCAGCCCTGCCCCTGGGGGTGTGGGGACCCCGGTCAGGCTGTCCACGTGTGCACAGGAAGGGCAGCAGAGGCTCCAGGTGTTGAGGCGGCCGCCGGGCCACCTGCTCACACCACTCTGTTTTTCAGGGGGCTCTCGGCCCACAAGGCCCTCCTGGGGCCCCTGGCAGCCGAGGCTTCCAGGTGGGTTGTGTTTGGGGCGAGGGTTGAGGTCTGGGCGATCCCAGGAGAGGCCCCCGGGGGCTCCCCTTGGGGTGCTCAGGCCTGGGCCTCTGCAGGGCCGGAAGGGCAGCGTGGGAGACCCCGGCTTGCCAGGACCCCAGGGCCTGCGGGGCAACTCAGGCGACCGGGTGAGTGGGGCCTGCCCCCCGGGAATGGTTCTCGAGAGGCCACGGCCTGACGTCCCAGCCCACCCCTCTTGCCCAACGTGGGGTCCCAGCCAAGGCTGCTCTGGGCTGGCTCATGTTACTTTAAAATAACCGAGGACATTTGTTCCAAAGCATCGCAGCTGTCACAACTTGTCATTCTCTGAGGCTCCTTCCTGCCCACCCTGAACAGCTGATGGGGTGGGCAGGGGTCTCCCTTTGTACCCCCGATGTCAAGGCACAGAGAAGCCAGCGACCTGCCTGGGGCCCCCGGCCAGCCAGTGGGGGCGGGGCGTCTTGGCCGAGGCCGCCCCAGGCCAGCTGGAGAGGACGTGGGCCGGCGGCCCTGCTCCTGGGCACCCCGCGGCCCTGGCCGCCTGCCCGTCGCCGCCGCAGGCTCCTACCTGCCTCCCAGGAGCCGCGCAGGCGTGGGGGGGCCGGAAACCGCCGCCTGCGGCTGGACAGTGGGCCCTTTCTTGGCCTCCAGGCTGCAAATTCCAGGGGTTGGGGGCCTTGCCTCGGAGCTGGTGGGGAGATCTGGAGACAAGGCGGAGGGCAGCTCTGCAGGGAAAGCTGAGGCCCAGGGCGGGGCGCAGGGCGTGCGAGGGGCGGGGGCAGCTGGTGCTCCCCTCTCACGGCTGCCCCTCTGCCTCTGCCCCGCAGGGCCCGGGAGGAGCCGCAGGCACAAAGGGAGACCAGGTGAGCACCCCCGCAGGGTCCCGTCAAACGTCTAATGTCCGAAGCAGCCCGGCCGCTCCCCGGGCCTCCACCCCCTCGGTTGTCCAGCTTTGGGTCTGTTTTCAGAGCCCGCCAAGCAGCATGGCCTCGGGGACAAGGGGGCCGCCTCTGGTCTGGGAGGCGCCCCTGAGGCGCTGGCCTGCTGGGAAACGAGCTTGGTGAGGGGGCTCTAGGTCCGAGGCCTCCGTTTCCAGAAGCACGTTTAGAGATACGTCGCTTTCTCAGCAGCGCTTTTCCCGCTGGAAACGCTGGGGCGCGGGGGCGTCTGCAGTTGCCGTCCTCTGCCCCCTCGGCTTCTGCTGACTGACTTCCAGGTGGCCCCAGGGGAATTGGCACCCTCTAAACCCACCGAGGTCTGCTTGGCAGAGGCCTCCTGTGTCAGCTGGCGGCCAGGGGAACCGCCTCGGGAGCTGCCGAAGGGCAAATTCCCGGGGACACAGTCTCGGGTGGAGCATCGCCAGCTCCCCAAGTGGCTCTCGTGCGCCTCCAGGTTTGAGTGCAGTGAGCTTAGGGCATGCGCGCGGAGCAGGCGGCACCACTCTTTCCACTTTGGGGTGTCGTTTCAGGGTCTTGCCGGCGCCGACGGTCTTCCTGGGGATAAAGGAGAACTGGTAAGCGCGACGGAAGCGAGCCTCGGTACCTGGCAGCCAAGTGGCCGTGCTCGGGTGGGGACGCGGCCTGCAGATCAGGTGTGAATCAAACTGCAGGGGCTGAGACGCTGGGCAGGCAGACGGGGAGAGCCCAGCAGTCGAGCGCCTGCTTCCCATGGACGAGGTCTCGGGTTCAGTCCCCAGTACCTCCTAAAAAGAAACAAACCCAACACTGGGCCCGTGCGGAGGCCTCAGCATGACTGTCCCTTTAGGCAAACGGCCAGGCCTGGCAGGAAACGAGAGGCTCAGCGCCGTCGACAGCCGGGCCCACGTGCAGCTTCTCCTCGAGCAGGAACGCTGCTCGCAGAAGTCACACCGTCAGGGGTCTTTAGGCATGAATTACTCACAGTTGAGTTTTCACTCAAGAAAAACAGGCTTCTCAGAGCTGAGGCCCAGGTTAAGTGAAACAGAATCCTTGACGGGCTTTATAAGCTCACTTTACCTGGTGGTAACTGAAACGCAGGCCCACGGTTTGGTGAAAAAGGTCTTTCCGGCCTCTGAGTGGTCAACGTTTTTTATCCTATAACGAAACCTTTCCTGTGTCTGGAGGAAATAGAACGGCTCATCCCCAAGCATCCTAGCCTCTTGCAAGCCCTGATAATCTGTGTATTTAAAAAAACAATCAGTGAATTCCTAGACAACCTTGACAAGTGGGACCCTGGAAGATCAAGACCACCCCCCACGCCCTAGTTGTTAGTCTGACATGTCTGCTCTGAGCGGAGAACCCTTCACTCTGCTCTCGTGACTTCCACTGGCAGACGGCGTGTCTGCCTCCGGCTCCTCCTGGCTTTGGCGGTAGGGGCTGGGTGCCCCTGGGCGTCTGGGCAGAGCCGCTGTGCGCCGCCGCACAGGAGTGCAGAGGGCGCGTCCCGTTCTCTCGGGCCAGGCTTCCCGGGGGAGACGCAGACAGCCATATTAGCTTGGCCTCGCCTGCAGTTGAAAAAAATTGGAAACAAAGTAGGCGTGTGTTAAGGGAAAAATACTCTGCAGCTACTAAATAAAAACACTCTTTAGGGAAGATACTAGTGAAATATAACAAGCCTAAGTAGCTGACAACCTCAGGAGGGAGAGAGAAAGCAGGGTGCTAGGTGGCCCCTGCCAGCGGAGCCCACCACCCCACAGCAACCAGGTAATGGAGCTACGTTCCTTTCTGTAGGGTCCCCACGGGCCTGTCGGACCAAAAGGAGAGGTGAGTGCCTCGCGGCGTCTGCGGACAGAGCCCCAGCAGCCCCCGGTGGCCCCGTCTCTCCTGGGTGGCCGGCACAGCCCTGTCTGCGGCCAGGCTGTTTCAAGTCGGGCAGGAGAGGCGGCCAGAGGCCGAGGCGGAGCCGGGTGTGGCCCTCCTGAGTCCCCGCTGCTCCTCTCTAGTCTGGCAGCAGAGGGGAGCTCGGCCCCAAAGGCATCCAGGGTCCCAACGGCACAAGCGGCGTTCAGGGCGTCCCCGGCCCCCCCGGCCCCATGGGCTTCCAAGGAGCACAAGGCGTTCCTGGGATTACTGGAAAACCAGGCGTTCCGGTCAGTGTTTCTTTCCACTGGGTTCAGGGCATTTTGTTCCTAAACCATCAGTTACTTCGCAGAAAGTGGTAATGGGCCTTCTAGAGGCTGCTGGCACACCACCTGGTTGCCAACGATATCTGCTGGGTGAATTTCAGGGCAAGGAGGCCAGCGAGCAGCGCATCCGGGAGCTGTGTGGGGGAGTGGTCAGCGGTAAGTGCGCAACTGCAGCCCGCCCGCTTCCAGGCCGCCCTCGGCAGAGGGAGACGGAGGAACAGGCCTCCCCGCCAATCCCCGCACAGGCCCGGCACGCCCGCGTCCCCCTGGCACGGCTCAGCATTGCCTATACCAGACGGGACCCACTCCCGCTCCCCAGGGTCTGTCCCGTGCCTGCGTGGCCCGGCCCACATTCCAAATACCTGTCCAGTGAAGTAGCTAAGGCACAAGTAACTGGGCCCGTTTGGCGTTGAGGAGAGCCCACTCTGCGCAGCCCCAGAGCGTGGGACCCTCCTGTCTGCCATGTGATTTGTTCTCGGTACACTGAGGAAACCCCAAAACACTTGCTACTCCTCCAAAGCAGTTAAAACCGTTCTCGATCAATAAACGAAAACCCCTTCAGTACAGACGTTTTTATGCTTTCCACTATTCCCCTTTGAAGTAAATGCGTACGTCTTTGTTTTCCAAAAGAACAAATTGCCCAGCTGGCGGCTCACCTGCGGAAGCCTCTAGCGCCAGGCTCCATCGGCCGGCCTGGTTCCGCTGGGCCCCCAGGGCCCCCTGGTCCCCCAGGCCCCATCGGCCATCCCGGGGCCCGGGGGCCTCCTGGATATCGCGGCCCCACCGGCGAGCTGGGAGACCCCGGACCCAGAGGTGAGTCCAGTGACCCCACGACATGAGCACTGCTGTGGGCGGCGCTGTCGCCACCCACAGCAGGGCCCCTGGGGTCTCCCACGTTGTGGGGTCCACAAACCTCCCCTCCACCAGAGATGGTTTCCTCTGGAGGTCATGGAGAAAAGAAAATTCAGGGGAAAACTAGGCTCCTAAGTGCCTGAAACACAAATCCATTGTCTGGCCTTGACCAGACGCATGGCTGTGCCACTGTCTAATGGCCAGGCTTGGTGCCAGCTGCGCCTCGGGCCCCCCTTACCATCCACACGGCTCCTCTAGCAGATTTATGACAAATGCTCTACAAAGCTGAGCTACTCCCAGAAACTGCCTCAGGAACACGTCAGCCTCCCGATGCTCCTGGAAGCCTGGGCCTGTCATGGTCCGTATTAATCTGGTAGATGCTAGAAAATTTTCAGACAATACAAGGTTTTCCTCAAATATCATCAGAACAGCATTTGGGGGAGGAAGGGATGGTAAAAAAAAATGTGAGGAATGAATAAGCAGGAGCCCGTTTATACTTAGTAGCTCCAACCTTGAAGGGGAACTGGCAGTATATGATCATTTCTTCTGTAAAAGGCAAAAATACAACATTCAAAAATCTTCCTGTTTTAAGGACTTTCTATTTTAAAAACTAGAAAAGCTTCAACTGAGAAGAACTGAAAGTCATTGCTGCTAGCTGTTGATCTACTGATTCCAAAATTGAATTACAAGGACTGCGCGGGTGCCCGGATAAATGGGGGCGGGGCATCGGGACGCACAGTCCCCAGGCGCGTGAGACCTGCTGGCCACCTCCGTTTTCCAAACGGCCTCTGAGACCCGGCTTCTCTGTCCGCCACCTTGAAGCCCACCTGCACCCACCAGCTGACCTCACGACCCAAATCAGGGTTCAGGCTAGGCTCCAGGAAGGGCAACTCAAAGCGATTGACCCAAGAGTTTCCTGCTCTTGAAAAGTAACACGAAAAAGCTTCTCAGGGAAACATAATTCTGTGAATTCCTTTCTTCATTTCTGAGATTAAATTTAAATACTTTAGCAGGTGAAAAGTATTCCAAATTAGCAGTACCCTTTCCTTTTTTTAAAAAGATATTTGGAGATTGAAGAATTTCAACACTAGGGGGCAAACGTAAAATTCATCTTGATTCCATACACAATATCAATCAACAGCTTCACATTTTCTTAGAGGTTTCTTTAAGTTCTACTCTTCTGCAGGCCCACTATATCACATAGGGACGGCTGTCTTCCAACAAAAGGCCAAACACTTTTCAAACTGGGACCTGAATTACGTAACTTTGAGACTGCAGTTCAGAACCAGCACTCATCACCCTGACCGGGTCTCTCAGCAAAAGCTCTGATAACGTTAATTAGACTCAGGAACGGCTGCCGCGTGGGCCGCAAAGGGCTGACTCCCCGGCTGTGGGCGCCTGAGCAGAAGCCCCCGCACTGCAGGTCAGCCACACGGGGAGCAACCACCTCCCTATCGTCAAGGCCGATGTCACTGAGGAGGCCAAACAGGCACCACTGCCCACGCGAGGGCCGTGTTTAACCAGTGAATGACCAGTGACCAGTAAATGGCTGAAAAGCTGAGATGCGCCAGCCAGGTGAATGCTGGTCTTGCTTCACTAAGCAAACATCAGGCAGAACAGGCTGTGCTGTGCCTCACGAGCGTCACCGCCGAGACTGAAAGCTCGTGACCAGGAGCCGAACTCCAGCGTGGCCTGTATGCGTCTACTAGCTTCAGCCTCGTCACGGGAGACTTTAACAGGCCTCTCAGCGAGTCGAGGATGAAAACAAGGTCGTAGAACATTTGAGAAACACAACTACAGGGACATTTTAAAACAGCCTTCGGTAACTCCTGGGTCAAAAACCATATTGAAAATATGAAAAAAATACTCAACTGTTAAACAAGTACAAATATTTTGAACAAAACTAAAACACCATCAAAATGGATGCGCTACATCAGAAGTCAGGAAAGTGGCGCTCTGGATGCTGGTGACGAGGGTAGGTTCAATTAGTTAAACCCAAGTCACCTAACACCTAGGATACGGGTACTTTCTAAACATTATGCATCAGTGAAAAGCTTTTTAAAAGATACCCGAGGGAGCAAGTGGAGCTCAGTGGCTGAGCACCTGCTTCCCATGTACGAGGTCCTGGGTTCAATCCCTGCCACCACCTCCTGAAAACAAAACAAAAAACGAGAAGGAAACCCTCATTTTAAGAGGTGGTCTCAAGCCCTGCTGCCCTCTGGCTGGCGCTGCGGCACCAGACAGCCTTCTTTACGTTGGCAGTGGCTCTGCTAACGTTTCATGTTTATGTGTCACTTCGCGACAGGAAACGAGGGTGACAGAGGGGACAGAGGCGCAGCTGGCGTGGGTCTGGACGGACCTGACGGAGATCAAGGGCTCCAAGGTATGAGGCCGCTTTCTTAACAAGTTTCTGTTTCTTTGGCATCTTTTCCAAGATTTTGTAGCTTTATCCAGGGGAGTGTCTGGGTTATGGATAAGTCTCATTTTCTAAAAAGGAAGTATTTTTTCCTCCGGTCAAAATTCTTAGAGGCAAGATGAGGAGCTGTTTCTAGAAGGTAAAAGGTTGAATCAATAAACAAATCCTCCAGTATTTTAAATTCTATTTAACTAAAACTAATATTTAATATCTGTTTCAATTCAGTTCTGAGTTTTTGCTTGATGCCCCACACGTGCACTGGATATTTAAAGTTCTTTAATGCCAGCTGTTACTGCTTTGTCCCGGAGGCCGCTGCTTCACCCCAGCCGCCCGCCCGCAGCCCCCCACTTCTGCTGCCACCCCACGGCCCTGCTGGCCCTGGGCTCCTCCCCTAGGGGTCACACCATGGGCCCGAGAGGTTCCTGGTTGTTCTGGACCGTCCACCCCCCCCCAGATCCCTGCGCCTCCTTTCACCCCCGCTCAACCCACCGCCAAGGCCTGCCGGCTAATGCGGCCCCTGCCTCGCTCCCAGCGCCTCCTCCCCCGCTTGGCCCCAAGCCCACCGTCCGCCCAGCAGCTGACAAAGCCGCCTTCTTCGGAGCATCGGTGGTCCTGAGGATGAGACCCCCGACTCCTGCTCGTGGCTCGTCCGTCCCTTCCACAGCCGGCACTACCCCGCTCAGGCCCTGCGGTTCCCTGGGCCTCTTCTGAGTTGAGGAGGGGGCTGGCCTGGGCGTGGGGTCCCGCTGCGCCTCGACTCACCTGCGCCGCCTCCCTTCTGCTTTCAGGCCCTCAGGGCGTGCCCGGCACCGGCAAGGACGGCCAGGACGGTGCTCACGGCGAACCTGGGCTCCCTGGTGACCCCGGCATTCCCGGCGCTCCTGGCGCCCAGGGCACGCCTGGGATCTGTGACACCTCGGCCTGCCAAGGAGCCGTGCTGGGAGGAGCTGGGGAGAAATCGGGTCCGCGGCACTCCTGATGGCACCTAGAAGTGGAAACGTGGCTCCTGGCGTGGCCCTGGGGGGGGGCAGCGCTCTGGTTAGGGAGCAGGGCTTGCCTCCCGGCCTGGCCCCCATCTTCCACAGCGGCGACTGCACTCGTGGTCTGGGGGGTCCTTCACGGAGCTGTTTGCCGCTCGCGTGCCGTCTCTCCACGTGCTGACCGTGGTGGTTCACCTGTAACACTGCACCTCGAGTGCAGCCCTCTGCTGAGGCGCACGCCCAGCATCCCATGAGACAAAATACTCAGCAACTTGTTTACACAGTATTGTGTAAAGACTCCGATACAATCCCAATAAAATAGGATCAATCTCCGGATCAATGCCTGGTACAGTGTTCAAAACAAAACAAAACCAAACCAACAGCGGGCTGTGCTGCTGCTCTCTCCCCTCCGAGCTCTGCACTGACCTGCCCCTGTGTGCAAGCTCACAGCCACGTCTGCTAACAGCATGGACTGAAGGTGACTCTGCGTTGCACTAAAATTTACTGGTATTATCTATTGTTATAAATAAAGCCACTCATTTGAAAACCTCAGTTCCAAACACTGCTGTTTATTACACATAAAGTAATGACTCTCAATATGAAAATGGGGGCATTTAAGCAATCTATCGTGACAATATTTCATTTATGGACAAAGTAGTTTTAAAGAAGTCTCTGGAAAATCCTTAGCAAAAAAGTTTAAAATAGTACTGCATTTTGCAAAACAGTACCACATGCCTGTAAACAGCTACAAGGGCGAGTGCTATAACTGCATTAAATAAATCCCAAACTGCTTCTAGTGAGGAACAACCTATTGTTCCCGTCGCTAAGTGGGCATATCTAAAATGTAAAGAGAAGAAGTAAAAAGTAATGTACCTTTTAAGACTAAACGAATTACAAAGGATGTTAATTTTTTAAGTTATCATGTTAAGGAAACATGATGGAATCAGACAGATAATTGAAAAATTACTTACAATTGTTGTCAAGATGGCTTCATCCCCAAATGGTCTAAGAGGACACAATGGATACATACTTTGCTCTAGATAAATAGTTTTACACAATGTGCTGTCACAGTCCCTCCTGGAGCCCCATCCACTGGAGCAATGTCAGTTTAGGGTGAGCCTGCAGAGCGGCGGTCCAGGATGCACCGCGGGCCACGGGTCATGACGGGGCCGCCACGTCCTCGGCCCCTGTCCAGTTCAAGTCACTTGATCTCCATGGCTGGGCTACTCTGTAGACTCTCCTGTGCAGGACACGCCACCAAAGAGTCTGGTCTGGTCAACTTTAGCCTTCGGCCAGTTTTACCACAGAATACACTCTCAAATTCCTAAAGTCAAAAAATGATCATTAACATACTGAATTCACAGACATTCACAGGCTAAGAAAGCTGCTCTCTTCAACGTGACAAAGGCTGAAATTAAGAGCCTGTAAGATGCTTCAGAATGCCAGGGTGCCACTCATTGGCAAAACGGCGGCACACCTTGAAAAGGGGGCATAGGTGACAAAAACAAAGATTCCAATGTTTTCTCAAACAGCAAATACACAT
>JAQZBX010090067.1:0-12557 GCA_029593785.1 Cabassous unicinctus
TTTTTTTTTTTTTTTTTTTTTTTACCATAAAGTCTGATGCTTGCTTGAAAATATGTTTTTTTCTCAAACTGATTTTTGTTATTTATATCTACTCTCTTTTTTTCTTTGTCAATCTAGCCAAAGGTTTTATTGATCCTTTTAAAGAACCAAGTTTTGGTTTTGTTAATCCTCTCTCTTCTTTTTTTGCTTTCTATTTCATTTATCTACACTCTAATCTTTGTTATTTCCTTCCTTCTGCTTCCATTGGGTTTATATTGCTTTTCTTTCCCTAGTTCTTCCAGTTTTGAGGTTAAGTCTCTGATTTGAAGTCTTTGCTCTTTTTTAATGTAGGCACTTAGAGCTATAAATTTTCCTTTCAGCACTGCCTTCGCAGCATCCCATAAGTTTTGATATGTTGTATTTCCATTTTCTTTCACCTGAAGATGTTTCCTAATTTCATTTCTTATTTCTTCTTTATCCCATTGGTTTTTTTAAGAGTGTGTAGTTTAATTTCCACATCTTTGTGAATTTTCATTTCTCCCTCTGTTATTGATTCCTAGCTTCATTCCACTGTGATTGGAGAATATACATGATATGATTTCAATATTTTTGAATTTAATGAGACTTGTTTTATGACTCAAAATAAGGTCTATCCTGGAGAATTATCCATATGCACTTGAGAAGAACGTGTATTCTGTGTTCATTGGGTGCAGTGTTCTATTTTTGTCTGTTAGGTCTAGTTGGTTTAGTGTAACATGAAGCCCTGTACTTCCTTATTGATATTCTGACTAGATGTTCTATCCATTATTGAGAGTGGTTGTGTTAAAATCTCATAGTATAACGTGAAACTGTCAATTTCTCCCTTCAAATCAGTCAGTATTTGCTTCATATATTTTGTGGTGCTGCTGTTATATGCATATATATTTGCAATTGTTATGTCTTCCTACTGAATTTTCCTTATCAGTATGTAATGACCATCTTTGTCCCTCATAACTGTTTTTGACCTAAAGTCTATTTTATCCAATATTAGTATAGTCACCCCAGCTCTCTTTTGGTTACTACTTGTATGGTACTTTTTTCTCCCATCCTTTCACTATCACCCTACTTGTATCTTTGACTTTAAGGTGACTCTCTTGCAGACAACATATAGTTGGGCCCTGCTTTTTTATCCATTCTGTCAATCTCTGCTTTTGGCTGGAAAGTTTAATCCATTTACATTTAAAGCCACTACTGATGTTACAGGTCTTTCTTCTGCCATTTTGCTATTTAGGCTTTGTAAGTCTTATACCTTTTTTAGTTCCTCACTTCCATTAAAGCCTACTTTTATACATATTTGATTTCTTGGGTTGTACCATATTGAGTTCCTTCTCATTTCTATCTGGTTATATTTTTCATCTTCTTCCTTGTGGCTACCATGGAGTTAAAATTTAATATACAACAATTTTATTTTGTGTGATACCAACTTAACTTCGATATCATGCATATTTACTTTTCCTGTACCCCTTTGTTACCCCACCATTGTTTTTGTACTAGAACCACTTGTATTTTTGTACATTGTATGTCCAAAAACGTAGATTTATCATTACTTTTATTGATTTGCATTTAACACCTGTAGGAAGTAAGAGTAGTTATATACCAAACAGTACAATGCTGTAATACTGAGATTTATAAATACCTAGGTGTTTTTCTGCAGGTCTTTATTTCTTTATGGAACTTTGAACCACTGTCTAGCGTATTTCATTTCAGTCTGAAGAACTACCTTTAGCATTGATTGTAGGTAATGTCTGCTGGGAATGAACTTTCTCAGCATTTTGTTTATCTGAGAATGTCTAAATCTCTCCCTCATTTTTTAAAGACAGTCTCACCAGATATAAAATTCTTAGCTGGCATTTGTTTTCCTTCAGCACTTTAAGTATTTCAACCAACTGCCTTCTTGCGTCCATGATTTCTGAACAGAAAACTGCACTCAATCTAACTGGTACTCCTTTGTACCTAACACATTGCTTTTCTATTGAAATTTTCAGAACTCTCTCCTTGTCCTTTGCATTTGATAATGTTATCAATATATGATGGGGTATATTTTCCTCATGTTTATCCTGTGTGGTGTTCTGTGAGCTTCTTGGACTTGCATATTCATGCCTTTGCTGAACTTGGGAAGATACTATTCTTTCAGCCCCTTTGTCTCTTTCTTCTCCCTCTGATAATCCACTAATTCATATATTGGTGTTCTTGATGGTATCTCATAGCTATCACAGGTTATTTTTGCTTTTTATATTTATTTTTTTCTTTCTTTTCCTCAGCCTGACTCATTTCAAGTATCTTGTCTTTATATTCACTGATTGTTTCTTCTGCTAGCTCCAATCTGTTATTGAAATCCTCTAGGGCATTTTTCTTTCTGTTATTGTAGTCTTCAATTTCATCATTTGAAGGTTTTAAAACTTCTGTCTCTTTACTTAGACTCTCATATTGTTTACTCATTGTTCCCTAATATCCTTTAATTCTTTCTTTGTACTTTCATTCTTCTACTTGAGCATTTTTAGACCACTTTTTAAATAATGCTTTGCTATGTTCACATTCTCATCTTTTTTGTTGATGTTTACTGCATTTTTATCTTATTCCTTTGTATGTGTCACCATTTCCTGTTTCTTTGTTTGTCTTGTAAGCTTTTATTGCACACTGTACATTTTATGTTATAAAACCTTAACTCTAGATTTATTCCCTGGGATGTTTGTTTCTTGGTTTTATAACCATCTGATGATAAGTCAGAGATGTTTTTGCGCTTCAGCCCTCCTATCAGGAAGCTCTACCCAAGGCAAATGCAGTGTGCAGAATTTTCCCTGCCTTTCTGGTCCTCTGTCTTACCTTCGGCTTTTGCTTGTAATTTTTTTTTTTTTTTTTTATATTTCCCGTTTAACTGTTTAAAAGAATTTGGTTGCCCCTCTGTTTCTCAAGGGACAAACTTCCTTCTCCTGGGTATTATAAGCAGGCATTGTCCCAGACTGTCAGGCTCTGTAGTTTTTCCACATTCCTTTTGTTGTTTTACACTGCTTTTGCCTGGAGTGGGGTATCCTGGAGAGGACTTTCCCAAGATGTTGTTTCCCAGCCAAAACAAGGCCAGGTATCCACAAAGGGTGTGTAGCAAGTCCCAATGTCTCACTGCCTTTGTCCAGGGCGGGATGAAGCAATAGCTGCCCTCAGAGCCAGGACCTGGGGTCTGAGTTCTCTAATCAAAAGCTGTAATCAGTGACTGGCTATGCACACCCCTGTTCTTGGGAAAGAGGACTTTTATGTCCCTTTCTATCAGCAGCTGCTAGCCAGGGACTAGACCCCGTGGTGGTCTGCTATGTTAGTAGGCGATGGATGCCAGTAGCTACCATATAGAGATAGCAATTTATGTTCTTTTCCATAATTTGTCAGCCTCTTCCTCCCTCCTACTCTTCCCTGGATACTGTACAGTGTTCTTCTGACCTCTCGAATTTCAAAGTAGTTCTTTCAGTTTCTGCCTGTTTAATAGTTCTTTTGATGGAAGGACTGAATCTTGGAGCTTCCTTCTCTACCATCTTCCCTGAAAGTTTTCCTCTGATTATTTTTTTTTAAGTTTTTTTTTTTTTTTAACCACATTTTTACTGACTCCAACTTTAATATGTATCTAGATTAGTTTATTTTTATTTCTTCTGCTCTGGAATAAGTAAAATCTTTTAACCTGGTAATTCACATAAATAATCAGCTGTCTTTTAAAATTGTCTTTCCCTTTTTTATGGTCTTTCCTTTTTGAATTTCTGTTAGATATATGATGGACTTTATTATTCCATCTTTCATGTCTCTTAATTGTGCTCTCATATTTTTTTATTTCTTTGGGTTCCTGTGTTTTATTTTGTGTAATTTTTCCAGCTATATCTTTTTTCATTATTTCCTATATAGCTACATATAATTTACTCTTTGAATAAGATTGTTTTAACTGTTGTATATTTTGAGTATTTTATTTATAGAATATCAATTTGGCTCTTTTTCAGATGAGCTTTTTCTTTTTCTAAAGTTTTTTCAAGTGTCTTTACACATTTTTATAATAATTTAAAGTCTATATCTAATAATTCTGTTGCATAAAGAACTTTGTTGCTTCTCTCAGTTCTTGCTCATGCTGGTCTGTATGCACAGTGCTGTGCCATTTTGGATACTGAGTTCATATTCAGTGAGACTTTTCCTATCTGAATACTCTGTGATCTAAGTGTAGTAGAGCCACTTTTTGATATATATTTTTTGGCTTGAACGTTCCTGGAACATGCAGGATATGATGCATTTGAACTCATGTGAGGTTATAACCGTAATTATTAATTCTTAGGGGACACTTATTTTTATGTCTAAATTAAGCCCAAGCAAAGATAGTCAAATCTCTTTGTTTTCTAGCTGTGTTAGTAGATTGATTATTTTCCAAGCTACCCTTTCAATGATAGTATATTCCTTTGAATGTTTACATCAGTAATGATGCAGTTTTTTAACTGTTCAAATTCTGTAATGTAATCTGAGTTCCAACTACCCACCATATGCACACCCAAGAGTCTTCTCTGTGTGGCTGTTAAAAGCAAGAATCTTGGTTACTGACACTGCAATGCTTAACTCCAATCCATTTCCCTTTAGAGAGCTGAATATTCTGTTTTGTTTTACCATGCTAGTTTCCAGTTTCCTTTTTATTTTTGAACCATCAGGATTTCTATTCTCAAACACACAGCTATTTATTTTAAATAATATCTTTTTGCTGTATATATGGGAAGGTATTCAGGATAGTCTACCTAAGTGTTGAAAAATAAAAGCCAAACTCATTCATTTCTTAAATTTCAATGAATTAAAATCCTCAAATGCTACACTTTTTATCTTCTGCAAAAAAAAGGCATCTTAATCATGTTTGACTATGTAGCCATATTACACAATGGTTTTGACACTCAGAGCCCAAAAGAGTGTGCTACTACAAATCATTGTACAACATGGAAATCTTCACTAGTTTTGCTGGTAGAAGGGAATCTAATTGTAGGCCTGCCTATCCAACCAAAATTAACAGTTTCTATTTTTCTACTCTAGAAAAATCCATCTAATAGCAGTTTACTGAAACTCCATCATTACAAAATGTCACTAGTATAGAGAAAAAACTCACTCATATAATCAGAGAAACATTATGTTTAGCTCATTTCTCCAGCCTATCAACCCCCAAATTTGATAAATTTAAGTATAACTGCAGCAGTGATTTACGAAGTTGTGATGAAATGATTCACAGCATAGGAACATGATTAATTCACTTTTTAAAATGATTGTAGGCACCATTTAAAAGTGTCACTTTAAATTTTTAGACAAATATTAAAAAGGGCTAATTTTATAACAAATAAAAAACCTTGAAAAAAAACAAATGTTCAATTGATTCAAAATTAAATATACAAATATAGAATTGGGGATTTAAGCAGTTTTACAAAAATTTGCTTGCATGATTTTGTTCAGCTGAGGTATCAAATCATATTTTTTAAAAGGCATCTACAGTGAATATTTATTGTGCCAGTTCCCAGTTAATTACATTTCAGCTCCAAATCTACCCTTTTTTGGCCTGTCTTGTGATAATGGAGCTATCCCTCCTCCTAGAAAAAGTTATTATTTAACACCTGGTAAAATGTTGGACTTCATTAGTACTTGCTCGAAGAAGGTGTCTCAAAGGCAAACTATAAGAAGGAACTTTTTTTGTGGTTCCAGTTTGTGATTTTTTTTTTCCTTCTTGTCTCTTATTTCCTGAAGTTTCCTAGATACCTAATGGGGACCCCTGTGTGGTAGGTTGAATTACATATCCCAGAAAACCAACATGCTCTATTCTCGATTCATTCCTGTAGGTCTGAATCCATAGTAAGTAGGACCTATCGAAGATGTGATGTTGAATCAAGTTGTGGCCAACTGAATCAGGATGGGTCTTAATCCTATTACGGGCAGCCTTATATAGAAGGCCACAGGGAAAAAACCACAGGGAAGAAAGAAGCTAGATGTCAAGGGAACTGGATGAGAAAGGAGAAGTCTCCACTATGCATTGCTATGTATGAGAAAATCTAGGGGCCCAAGTTTTCAGAGAGAAAGCATTGCCTTGCTGATGTCTCAATTTTGAACTTCTCCCAGCCTCAGTACCATGAACCAGTAAATGTCTGTTGTTTAAGCCAACCCATTTTGTGATATTTGTCATTGCAGCTGGGAAACTAAGCGACGCCCCCTTTGAGCAAGTTTCACCAGCACCTCAATGGGCACCTTCCTTGCTAGCTATGTCTTGGAGACCCAGTGGTGCACACCTTCCAATGACTTTAACATTACTGGAGAGTAGGGTTGCTGTATTTAACAAATAAATGTACAGGACACCAGGTTACATTTTAATGTCAGATGAACAATGAACATATTTTTTGGTATAAGTGTATCCCAGGTAATATTTAGGACATACTTGTACTAGAAATGTATTTATATTTTAACTGGTATTCAAATTTAACTGAACATAATGTACATGATTGGCAACCTACACCCAGCATCAGTTTTCTGCTCTCCAGCCCTCACCAGCTGGCACCCTGGTTGGCAGCTCCTTGCTCAGCAGGTCTGGCCTGCAGCACCTTAGCAAGTCTTGCCACACAGTAGGCCACATCCACATCTTCTGCTACAAGGTCTGAATCTCAGATTGGGGTAAGGAGTGAGTGGGGGCTTTCTTTCTCGGATACTTTCCTTCAGCCTGAGACATATAATTCCTTGCTATATTTCTTATTCCCCCTTTAATCAGTTAATACTTAATATATTATATTAAATTTTCCTTGTGCCAATTACTGATGTGGTTTCTGACTCCTAACTGGATCCTAACTGATGCAGAATTGGTACCAAGAGTGGTCCTAGGAGATAGACCTACTAAAATGGGATTTGGGGATCTGTTTGGTCATGCCTGAAGGCTCGAGCCCAATGCAGATATCTGAACTATTAAAAAACAGGGTGCTAATAATCCCAGACATGCTGGCATCACAATTCATCAGGCTATGCCCTGTGTTTGATTGTGATCAAGTGCCAACTGAAACATTTGTGTTTTGAACCTAAGTGGCTTCAGCACTTGACAGTTGGTGGGGAGTAATGATGCCTACTAAAATTGTGGTGTGAGATGGATTCTTCAGAGTGTACTGGAGCACTGACAAAAAGTAAATGACAGGTTCAGGTGCTTTAATCCTCATTTCTAATCATGGTCTGAAAACCTGAGAGGTTCAATGACTGCCCTAAAAGAATGTTGTGTCTATTCACCAAGAGTTGATATTGCTGAAAAACCTGCCACAACTGCTCAAGGTACTAAATTATGACATCATTTGAATTCACATTCTCACCAAGTTTCTCATGAGAATAGTGCATTGATTGTGAAAGAATGGAACCTTGAAACTTGAAATGGAGACCACTATTTGGCCTCAGAAGAAATGAATATCTCACAATCGCAAGTCAATCTTTGATTTTTTAAATAAAGAATTTGTGGATTTATAGAAAATTGTGCATAAAATACAGTATCCCCACATACCACACTCTATTAACACTGCATTAGAGTGGTACATTTGTTACAATTGATGATAGCACATTTTTATAATTGTACTATTAACTATAGGCCATGGTTTACCTTAGGGTTCCCTGTTTGTGCTGTATCATCACATGGATTTTTAAACTTATATTCTAGTAACATATATACAACAAAAAAATTTCACTTTTTAACCATATTCAAGTATATAATTCAGTGCTGTTACTTATATTCACCCTGTTGTGCTACCATCATCCCCATGCATTATTAAAACATTTCCCTCATCCCAAATATAAACTCTGTTGAATTTAAGCATTAATCCCTATTCCCTACTCTCAGCCCATTCTCTGGTAGCCTACATTCTAGGTTCTGACTATATGAGTTTGCTTATTCTAATTATTTCATATCAGTGAGATTATACAATTTTATCCTTTTGTGTCTGGCTTATTTCACCAACATAATATTTTCAAAGTTCATCCATGTTATCACGTGAACCAGAACTTCATTGCTTTTTAATGTTGAATAATATTTCCTTGTGTTTATATATACATCACACTTTGTTTATCCACTCATTGGATGAAGGATTTGGGTTGCTTCCATCTTTTGGCAATTGTGAATAATGTCTCTATGAACATCAGTGTGCAGATTTCTGTTCAAATCCCTGCTTTTGAATCTTTGATGTATATACCTAGAATTGGGATTGCTGGGCCACATGATAATTCTATACATGAATTTCTATGGAACTGCCAAATTATCTACCACAGTGGCTGCACAATTTTACATCCCCAACAATGAATGAGTATCCTTATTTATACAAATTCTCTCCAATACTTGTAATTTTCTGTTTTTTTTTTTTTTAACAGTGGTCATTCTAGTAGGTATGAAATGATATCTCATTGTAGTTCTGATTGCATTTCTCTAATGGCTAATAATGTACCATTTTTCATGTGTATCTGGTATGGATAAATGTCTATTCAAGTATTTTGCCCATTTTTTAATTGGGTTGTTTGTCTTTCAGTTGTTGGGTTGTAGGATTTCTTTATATATTCTGGATATTAAACCCTTATCTGATGTGTTTTTCCCAAAAATTTCTTACATTGTGTAGGTTGTCATTTTACATTCATGATCCAGTTTTCATAGCACCATTTGTTGAAGAGACTATCCTTTCCCAATTGAGTGGTCTTTTCATCCCTGTCCAAAACCAGTTGGCCATAAATTTGAGGGTTGATTTCTGAGATCTCAGGTCAATTCCATTAGTCTATATGCCTGTTCATGTGCCAGTACCATGCTGCTGTTTTTTGTTTTTTTTTTACTGAGGTTTTGTAACAAGTTTTAAGATTGCAAAGCTAAGCCCTCCAATTTTTATCTTTTCAAGATGGTTTGGGCTATTCAAGTCTTCTTACCCATCTAAATAAATTTGATAACTGACTTTTCCTTTTCTGCTAAGAAGACTGTTGAAATTTTCTTTGGGATTGCATTGAATTTATAAATCATTCTGGATAGAATTGACATCTTAACAATATTTAGTTTTCCAGTCCATGAACATGGAATACCTTCCATTTATTTAGGTATTCTTTGATTTCATTTAGCAATGCTCTGTAATTTTCCATGTATAACTCCTTTACATCTATTATTCATAGATATTTGATTTTTTGGTTGTTATTGTGAGTGGAATTTTTTCTTGATTTCTTTCTTCAAGTATTTCAGCACTTCACATATTTCAACTCATTTCCTTCTTGCGTCCATGGTTTCTGATAAGAAATTGGCACTCAGTCTAATTGCGACTCTTTTTACATAACCTGTTGCCTTTATCTATTGCAGCTTTCAAAACTCTCTCCTTGCCCTCTGCATCCAACAGTTTGCTCAGTTTGTGATCAAACTTCAAGTTTACCCTATTTGGTGTTCTCCTGACTTTTTGGATGTGTATATTCATGTTTTTTGCTATGTTTTTGAAGTTTTCTGTCATTATTTCTTTGACTATTCTTTCTGGATCTTTCTCTCTTTCTTCTCCTTGTGGAACTGCCCTAATGCACATATTATTATGCTTAATGGTGTCCCAGAAATCTCATAGGCTGTTTTTGCTTTTTATAATTCTCTTTTTCATTATGTTCCTCAGCAGAGTCAATTCCTCTTATCCTCTATTTCAGTGATCATTTCTTCTGCCCTCTAATCTGCTTTTGAAATCCTAATGGGAGTTTTTCAATTCAGTTATTCTGGTCTTCAACTCTAATAGTTCTGTTTAGTTCCTTTTTAAACTTTTTAGCTCTTTATTGAGATTCTCACATTTTTCTTTCCTTGTTTTTCTAATATCTTTTAGCTCTTTCTCTATATGTTCCTTCATCTCCTTGTGCATATTGAAGAACATTTTTGTAAAGTCTTTGTCTAGTATGTCCATAGTCTGGTTTTCTTCATTGATTTTTATCCTCTTCCTTTGGATGGTCCATCATTTCCTATTTCTTTTCTTGACTTGCAATTTTTATTGTACACTGTATATTTGAATATTTCAAAATATTAACTTTTGGATTTATTCTGAAATATCTGTTTCTTGAGTTTGTCTTCAGCTAGTGATATGACATATTTTCTTGAGTGTCAGGAGCTAACAATACCAAGAAATCCTAAGCAAAAAACACTTTTCAAAGCCTTTGCAGATGGGCTTTGCATCCACTGGTGCCCTTTTTCAGAGTTCAGCCCTCCTATGTGGAAGGTCAGCCTAAGGCAAATGCAAAATGCATGGTCCTCACTATCTTTTCTGGGCCTGCATCTTATCCTAGGGTTGTGCTTGCTAGTGGCCTTAGAAGTTTCCCTGATTACAGGACTTTGAATACCCCTTTAACACCTCAAAAAACAGGCCTTTTCCTTTCTCTGTGTGTTCCTCTGCAAGTAAGCCTTTGACCCGGCCAAATGAATCAATTGTTACTTACACTGCTTTCTCTGTCTCAAGCTGCTTTTGCCTGGAAGACAAATTTTGGGAATGGGAGCACACTGGAGGTAAGCTTCCCAAGCAATCTTTCTCAGTGGAAACAAGGTTAGGGACCTACAAAGGGTATGCTGGCCAGCTCTAAGTTGCCTTGGTGAGGGGATGAAAGAGAGGTCAGGAACGGTGGCAGGAGCTTCCTCTATAGCTCCTTCAAGCTGTACTTTCTTGCCTTACCTCCTGCCCACCAAATACAGCCCTTCAACTGTCCTCCACAGGTCTGAGGAAACATAGCATCCATAAGTCACTTCCGATGCCTTTGTCTGGGGCCCCCTGCGATCTGAAGTGGCCAATCATAAGCATTCATCAGTGGTCAGACCATATACCCCTGGATCTTATGTAACTGGGTTTCTGTGTATCACTCTGACACCAGTAAGCTGTGCCAGTATATTACTAGTATATTACTACTGCCTGCAGTGAAGTTGGGGGATGGGTGATGGTTGCTGCCATGCAGAGAGTGCAATTCAGTGATATTTACTGCAATTTACCAGGTTTTCCTCCTGTTCTTCTTTGGATGAGGAATAGTGTTCTGCTGGACTCTGGAGTTTTGTAAAAGTTGATTCAGACAGTTTTTGCCTATTTAATATTTGTTCTGGTAGAAGAACTGATTCCTGGTGCTTCCTACTGTGCTATCTTCCCATAATACCCCCATTCCAAATCATTCTTGAACTCCCTTGCCAGTGGGCAGATGCCTTGTAAGGGGATGTTTATTCTATTCAAGACCCATTACAATCAACCCTTGTGGTCACTTGAACCACAATCAGGGTCAAATCTCAAGATACTGCTAGTGGTATGAGAGAGACTCAATGGTTCCCACCCTCAGGAGATTTTCAGCATCCAAAGAGCAGCTTCTTACTTGTAATGTGTAGCACACCGAGTGGTTTTCACCCTCCAGCAACTTTCACTGGCACTGCACTAGGAGGCTTCCTAGCATATTTGGTTGGCACCCCAGAAGATGGCTTACATGGATGTGGTGTGATGGAGACCCAGTAGTTTCCACTCTGCAGCAAGTTTAGCCAAGATCCCACTATGTGGCTTCACTGCTTTTGGGTTTAAGAAAGCTAACTTCCAGTGAGTTTCACCAGCACCCCAGTTGACAATTTCTTGCTCCCTAGCCCTAGCCTCTCAAGCACTATGGCACCTCAGCTATCTTCTCTGACATCCAGAAGACCAAAGCTAGGCCTTCTCCAACAAGTTCTGAATATCAACCTGGTTAGGGTGGGCTCTCTTCCGTAATTTTTCCTTCTGTAGGTACTCTCAGCCTTAGTGATAGTAGCCTTTTTCTACATTTACTGTTTCTTTATCCTTTAGAGGTTTCTTTAACTACTTTAACAGTTAATTATATTTGCCAGTAATAATTATTTATATTAAATTATTCTTGTTCCACTAACTGGTGTGTTGTGTCTCTTGACTGGATCCTGATAGATACATATACAATTGCATTATGCCCATATTAAAGAAGCATTCTGATGGTATTACTAGAAAGCTACAGTATTGAATTTCAGTTAGGTTTAGTATGTGGTGGCTGCAGTGTTCAAGGCTCAGTAACCATTGCAGTGATTAAGGCTCAGCAACCACTCAGTAATCAATAGATGTAAATTCCAAACAACTGCACTGGAGTCAAGATCTAGGGGCATGAAGGTAAGTGTCCAAAGACCTCAGAAAACATTCTGGTGGCCAGATTATGCCCCAATCTGGTTTTTCAGTCTTCCCAATGAGTGTGTGACTTTCTTCGCATCAGTTTAATATATTCTATTGCTGCATACATTAACCAAATTTGTCTTTTGTTACTTATAACAAATCTCCTGACTAGTACATCATCAAAATATCAATACAGAATACTTGAGAAGTTTTTTTCAATCCTAAATCAAGAAAATTCTGGTAGTGGATGAGGCTTAAGCAGTTGAGTGCCTGCTTCCCACATAGGAGGTCCTGGGTTCGGTTCCCAGTGTCTCCTAAAAGCAAAAAAACAAACTACCAGCAAACAAATGAAAAAATCAACTCAAGGGAAGCCAATGTGGTTCAGTGGTTGAGTGCTGACTCCTACATAAAAGGTCCCAG